>APFE030622600.1:170551-187025 GCA_000404065.3 Pinus taeda
TTATATATATATTTTAAAAATTGCTCCCGGATTCATTCCCAAACCAAGAGCTTCTGAAAATGGTCGCTCCCACTCCCGCTCCCAAGTAACATTGGGTTGGGCCCCTTAGAGGCACCCATTTGACCCCCTTGGAAGTCTTATATAAAGGAGAGACCTCCTCCACCATTTGCACTCATCACATTGTCTCATCCATCTGTACTCTAGTGAATTTCAGAAGGAAAAAGGAGGGCCAAAATTTCAAGAGGGTTTGGCATTTCTCCTATTCTTGGGTATTGGTTTGGTTATTATCTTGATGGTGATGTATTGATGAATCTTAAATTCTCTCTCTCACATAAGGAAGAACCTTTGGCTTTTCCCCTTGTGGGTTTGCCCTAGCCTCAAGCCTAATTCTTGTGTCTCTTGTCTCATTGTTGTGTTGTTATCTTTATGGTTCTTTTTCATGTGATTATGGTTGAATTTTTTGTAACTACTTAATGATATTGCAAAATGTTATATGAAAACTAGTAATGATCATTGAAGTTGTTATTTCTATAAGAAAATTTGTTCTAGTTATGCCCTAGTAAAATCAACATAATCCACCCAAATGTTCAATTTTCCCTTGGAATTTGATCTTCTCCTTAAATACTTTAATCACTTTGACTTACATGCAAAAAAAAAATTCATTACATAATCATTAGTATGTGACCCACACGTAATTTTGACTTTATATTAAAATGCCCCTCAACTTTCAATATATTTTTGTTTTCTTTACTAGACTTATATAATACAAAGAGACTAACTTATAAATACACTTCAAAGAGAAACATGCTTTGTTTGCTCTCCCAAAATATTTATAGCATTTATCTTGAAGCAAATTCTCTTGCATTCTTTGAGACATCTAGTACATTCAATTTCTTTGCTTTCAATATTGTCTTTATAACCTATTCAATGTTCAAATATAAAGGTTTCAAATACCTCCAAACCTCATATTTTCGCCATTAAAGCTACTTCATTCATCTTTGTTATTGCTTGAATCTCACCATAAACTATCCCTTGAACACTAAAATCCAGTGTCCTTAACCTTAACAATGGTTATCCTTGAAAATTAAAATTAATTCTAAAAATTGTGGTCAATGTCTTCACCAATCAAACTCGGTGGTAGAACAACCTTTTCGTTATGATCTTTTCAGTTTCATCTGGATCTAACTGAAAACAATATTAAAATAATGAGTGCTTCAACTCTGATTTTTTCTTTTCATTCTTATCTAACTGCATTGAATCGCCCTTGAGAAACATCAATTTTAGATTCATCATTAAGTTAAAACTAGAAAATTCCTATGAAAATAAATTCCTCTGCATGTTGATCCAAATCAGGTTGCTCAACTTTGTTGAAATCCATTGGCAGCATCCCTTTTAAATTCATTATTAATCGAAGTTTCTATAAATACGTAATGAATGTATCCAACACTCAAAAAATTAACAGACAATGATGAAACACCTTGATAACACAAAAGAGGAGGTAATAATGTTTTAATCATCCAACATACAGAAGAATCAAGGATTTCACTCTCAAGAGACCTTTATGTCCTCAATAACTCGCTGACAAACATTTATACATAGTTTTATACCCCGACTCGATCTAGCACCACAATTCACATATTTGTTCCATGCTCAATTTATGGTATAGTTTTTTGCTCTCCACTCAGGCTCTGTATGTAGATTTCATTTACAAATTGCAATGAAGTTTGTAATCGTCCTCTCAAACCAATGTTGCGAACATCAGCATCGAGATAAAATCAGCAAGGGTCCGAAAAACCAAAACATCATAAAAATCGGGAAAATATCGGTAAAAATTTGACAAACATCGACAAAATTAAGATACCATAAAAATATCTTTAAAAATTGGCAAACATCGTCTAGGCCAAAAAAATCGTGATTTCGAGATAAAATTGGGATGCTATCGAGATGTTCGCAACACTGTCTCAAACCAATCTTCGTTGGCCTCTCTTCATTTGACTCATATTGTGTGCGGTTGATTCCACATCAAATTATGCTTTCAATGGAAGAGATACACCTTTAAAGAAATCTACTACCTTGAGTAGTCAAATAGAGATGTCTCTCTCCACAATCAAGGTACTCCTACAATGACAATTTTCTTTTTACCTAGCAGAAACGTGATTTTACTATGTTTGGAAAAAGATCTAAGCCTTCAATGTAGCTCTAGTTCTTTGTTGGTTGCTTGGTGCAAATCAACTAGGCTATCATACCAAATGTTGGTATATGAGCAGCCATGAAGAAATATTTACACAAGAAAATCACATAAGATCAAAATATACTCCAAAATTACATTGTTTTAATTTGCAATAATAATACACACACACACTCACAAATACATATGTGAGGCCTCGTATTATAGCATTGAGATGCCCATAACAAAAATTCCAATATGGCTAATTGGTTCAACGACCTCCATAACAATCTCCACAATATCTCCATGACTATCTCCACAATCTCTCAGCTAACTTCATGTGATCTCCTTAACCAAGCATCAGAATTGATAAACAATTACAGTGTTGGTTAGGATAAATATGGTAACCCAAAATCCATATGTCACATGCCATATCTTAAGTTGTTTTAGCTACTAACACATATTGTTAGAAATTTTAGCATTGTTTTTACTCGAGACAACAGACAAATCAAGAACACCTCCACCCCATAGAGTCCATACAAGGCACTAGACATAAACAGAAGTTGTTGGGGGGGTATTTAGGGACTCCTCCCTTGGATGTTTACGGGGGTATTGGGCCTAAATAGTGGGCACTTGCGCCGAGGTGACAATGGATCCCTGCCCTGTGTGTGCCCATCTAGCAAGGCTACCATGACCTTAACAACCCTTCTAAAAAGATCGGTAACAAGACCTATCAACTTGAAAGAGGGGATGCCTAATCATTGTTAGAATATTAAGTCAAACAAGGTCAATGACATTACAAAAAATGAAATACGACCTAAGTTGCATAAGTTTGCAATGCAAAGAAAGTTGCAGATGCAAAATGTTGCAAATAAAGAAAGATCATGCAAAAAAAAATCCAAAAGAATTCACAAAGAAAAGTTGCAATGTTACAAGCACCACATGAACAAGGGTTAGTGTTGAATAAGGATTGGTAATCAGAGGTTTCAATATTCCTTCTAACTGAAATTGTGGTTAAAACTTGAAACATAAGCTTGAGCCAAGGAATATAGTTTATCTACTAACTCGTGTATCCAAGAGCTGCATCATGGGTTTGCCCATTTAAAGCTAAATTGTGTTGATGTTTGTAGCTGAAGCAGGTACTTCTGCATAGGCTTACATGTCTAGGCGTGCAGAAATCGCCTAATACACCCTCAACCTTTGCAATTACTTTAGAAATTAAATTAATTTCTTTTATAAGACAAAAGTGAGTTAATCTAATAAAATGCAAAGGTTTTTGCATTAGTGAATTAGATGAATCTCAACCATCTATCTCAACTGAGGTGAGATCTAATCTCAACCATCAATCACTTTGGAGATTAGGGTTGTGGATTCGGTCAACAACTCAAGATTATAAAGGAGCTTAGGGTTGTGGATTCCATCAACAACTCAAGATTATAAAAGAAAGGCTAGGCTAAGAGAGAAGACACACAATACATCCTAAGCACAAGACATAGTCGGAGTCAAATCTCAGTGATTGGATGGAGAAGGACTTCTATTTTAGTGTCCGAGGTATAAGGAAGGTGCAAGAAGCAGCAAGGGAGATCCAGATCAACTAGGAGATAGATCAAAAAATAGATCGTGGGTGGGATCGGCTGGATCATATCCAGGTTCATTGTTGTAAATGTAATTTCCTCAAAGGGCCATTATCCTAGTAAGGGAGCCCAAGTAGGCTCTGAATTTAGTAAATGAAAAATTGTTTGATTGGGCAGAAAATTTGTGTGCGTATGTGATTGTGATTGGTTGTCATTTTGCTTCTGTCATTCAAGTTTTGCTAAGATCCCAGTCATGTTTTTATTCTGTAGATCTGTAATCTGTTAGGTAGTAAATTGCCACATTGTTGCATTCAAGGAAATTTTAACAAGTTGTACACTCCTGACATGAGATAGTCACTGGGGTCCATGGGAAGAACAAAAGTGTTGCTATCTTTACTCAAACTTTGAACAAACTATGTCAAGCATCAAATTCTTGATCCATTAAATCCTTGCAAAGGAATCGTATGTACCAGGATTATTTGAAGTTCAAACTACGTTTACCTATTGAAGGTTTGATCCAATACAAACTCCAGGGATGGGATGGTCATTGGAGTCTTGAAGATTGGAAGTGTCCCTCAACAATGTTATGAAACGAAAAAACCACAAAGCAAGGGCTGCAAAATAGCAAGCCCCAGAGATGTCAAAGGCTATGATAGCCACATAACAGAGAGATGCAAAAGAGCAAGGCTGAGAAAGAGTTTGTCTTTTAAGTTATTGGGTGTAATCAATTATATCAAGATTCAAAACCCAACACCTTCAAATAGAGAATATTGTAGTTTGAGTCTTCGGTGATCTCTAAAACAAAGTGTCACTAAGTTATTGGGTGTAATCTGTTAGTCTACCCCTGACATTTTCAATAGGGACTCTGACATTTCAAACTAACAACAATCTCCAAGACAGCAAGTGTCCTTGTGTTATTAAGTACAAACAACTGAGTCAAAACTTTGCACCTTCTAATCAACATTGCTGGGCTTTGAACTTTCAGCATTTTGCAATGAGGGAGTTCCTAAGTTATTGAATACGCTATGTTGCAAACGTTTCTTCATAAGTGGTGTCTTTAACCTCATTAGCTCTATTTTACAAGATGCACCATCTCCTACTTTACCTCAATTAACCAATCAACTTTTGTAGTATTACGACTCCAATACTAAAGTTCAACGTAATGAAGTCACATTATCATTAAGTTATATTAATAAAAAGATGTTATGTATAAGTGGTCATCAGTTAATAGTGGTTAGGTCAATTAGTACCACTACTACGGAAATACCTAATTGATGTAATAAGATAGGGCCCCCCTCACTCTATCAATCAACTCCATTTACAATAAAAAGTTCATACTGTGTATCTCTTTTCTATATTCCAAGCATCTTATAATATCATATCAGAGCCTAGTCAAAAAACCTTGGAGCTAGTGACTGAATCTTCAGGAACGAAAGGAGTCTAAGATCAACAGAGTTTGAGAAAAGAGAAAGTTGCCATGGTGTATGTAAATTGTATTTCTGAGTATATTAAAGGCCAAATATTTGAAGTTTTAAAAGGTAAAAGGGAACTTTAGAAAAGTCAAACTATAGTGTATGACAAAATTTAATTAAAAAAAATTGTACCAAAATCAGAATGCTGACACCAGAGAACTGACTATCAAATGCAACAAAGGAAAAGAGAACGAGAAAAGGTAAAGAATGCATACCCGATACACCAGCATTAAAGCCACCCACACAGAAATGCATACAAGAGACACCCACACACAATTGCACGCCTGCATACATGAGACCTGGGGCATACAAAAGATGCCTGACAAACTAGCAAAATGTGTAAGGTACCATACACGTGCTGAGGAGACCCGGACATTGAAGAATCACCCTTGCAGCAAGGAAGAAATAACCTCTATTTGAATTGTGGAAGAAAGAAGCCTTAACTACTCGCCAGTGAAATAAGTCCTAATGTCTCAGACAAACTGCTCAAACAAAAACAACAACAAAAATAGCAGAGAACAGAAGAAGCTTGCAGATATATCCACATTTTTCAGCCAGAGAAATCCTCTAGCACAAAAGAGAGAGACTTTTTTTGACCACTCAGAGAAAATAAAACCTACAGATACAGAAGATGAACTAGTGCCTTAGCGCACCCAACAAAAGACTGCAGACCAAAACAAAGAACATAGAGAAGAGAGGTGCCCTACAAGCCAACAAAAGACTGCAGACCAAAACAAAGAACATAGAGAAGAGGTGTTTTTCTGTTCTGAATATTTTCTGGAAAAGAATGGAAATACAAAATCGAAAGGCATAATTTATAGTGATTTTGCTACATATGTAAGTCTCAAACTTGGCATTAGAAGAAGCATTATGTATTCAACGCAAGACCTTCAAAAACTATACAAATTTAATCTACAAGATCATTATTCCAGAAAACATTTTGAAGAAAAATACAAGCATGTTGAAGTTTACCCCCGTGATTTGTTGAAACCAAGAAAGATTGTCTCTTTTAAAAAAGCAGCAATTCAGAAAAATAGCCAGCAGCGCACGAGTTTAATAGCCCATCTCTCAAGGTGAACCCATTCATGCTTCACTAAAAAGATATTGAAATTATTTTTCTTAGGTGGATTCTTGCTTCATTAATAAAAGATGGCGAAATGATTGTTTAGGTGGATTCCTACTTCAATATTAAGAGATGGCAAGATGATTGCTTGTGTGGATACCGGCTCTAGTATGAAGACATGGCACAATGATTGGTTGGATGAATACTTGCTTTTCTATGAAGAGATGGCAAGATGATTGCTTAGATGGATGTAGATGAAATCACAGATCACAGAAACTGGATAAAGCATCAATTTATCTCTGGAGGTCCTTGGGTAAGGAGGCCAAGAGAATCAAACCATCACCAAAAAAAGAAGAGATATCAACACATCGTGTAAAAGACAACCATCATTGTCTTGAATATTTTCCAGAGAAAAAACCAGGTCAACAACGTAGATCCCAAAAAAGAGTTGCCTAGAGGAGGCATGGAGGCACCCCTATTTTAACCCCAATGGTGCTCTGAATAAAATAGAGAGGCTGTGGGATGTAAGAAGATGACCAAGATCCAACTCCTAGAGGCTCATGATGGCAGCCAAAAGGGTCTCTGAAATGGCAATATCCTGAAGCCTCTAAAACAAAGCCTCTCTCAGGATCATGTCAAACACTTTCCAAAAGTCCATAAGGTAACAAAAAACTTTGAAGAGCAATGACGAGGCTCCTTAATAATGGCCTGAGTGTGAAATATGCTCAATAGTCTAATACTACATGCAGAACCCCACCCGTCTTCTAGCCCTAAGATGTCTCCTCCCAAGCTCATCTGAAAGCCAAGTGAAGAACTGGTTTTTTTCTGGGTATGTACTATGAACCAGATTGGGGCAGTGACTAGGCAGAATCTCACCCACATGACTCCGACTCCGGGTCAATCCCCCAGGCTGCCACTATAAGCACCAATTTTCACACAAAGCACCGCAATCATGTGCCGGGGTTAATCAAGGGATTTGAACCAAGGTGGATGGCATTAACACCATTGGTCCCGACTCCCAACCACTCAGGCTGCCCCCAGATGAGCATAAGTGAATAAGGGTTCACATACATAAATACACATATAACAATCATAATAAATCATAAGTCATTATAAAACAATACTAAATAACCAAAGGTCACATATCTAGAAGGCACATCTATTCATGTAAGTGATCATTCAATGTGTATTAATACATAATATCAAATGCTATTATAATCATCTCTTATTTTTATATATTCAATGCATTAAATTTATCCTATATAGATTTCTCAATGTTGTCCTAATTTTTTTGGATAATTGGTATATGAACCACTTTGGTTCATTACATTGGTATCAGGGCCTAACTTGTGTCAATATCCTGGGAACACTCGCGCCTAACCTTTCGCCAATGTCATTGACTTTGGCAACAAAACTGCTAGCTTGCTGCCAAATATTTTTTGAGTTCAAAAAATATAAAGAAAGACAATATCATATGTTTCCAACAATATAGACCACAACATAAATTGCAGTGGGAAAAAATTAAACTTGGGACTGCGACAAGATAAAGACTTCTAACAAATTGTGGGAGACAAAAATAGTAGTCAATACAAAGAAAAATAAATCTGCTTTAGTAGTTACAAACATCACTGCTACTACTGATTCCGTCAACCTCCCATTGATCATACTACCATTACAAGCTTTTTTTTTCAAGTCATAATCAGAGGCTGTGATGGCAAATAATTAAGACATGAACTTATAAAAGAAGAGATTGCATTGAATTATAATCCACCACTGCAAAAGTATAATGATGGGCAACCATATTTAATATCTGCAACATTTGAAGACGTAGACACTCACTGTTAAACCCACACCATTACTAGATTCGTTCATTCATTTGCCATGTGGAGTATAACTAGAGAATCATGGAGGAAGATCGAGCTGATACAAAAGAAATTTATAATCTACAACCTTAATATTAAGGGTAATACTCCCGATCTTATCCTCTTAAATGACCCACGACCATTCATTCCCATTAAGAAAGGGAGAATAAAGTATATTGCATATGACAGATGACCACAATATTATGCTAGTAAAATATTTGGAAGATTCTCAAAAGGTTGTGGAGTTTTAATATTAAGGGACACAAAAAAAACCTAAAGGGTATACTTTCACATATTGCTCAAGTACCAAAGAGTTGGAAGAAGAAAAAGGGTAACATATTAAGTGATTTTATTTTTAAGCCTCAATATAATTGAAGTAATTGTTCATGGAACCCTCAAACTTTGTCCACTCCACTTCATATTAAAGGTATCATCAAAAGAATCTCTATAGCAACCATGGTAATACCATCACAAATAACTACGGAGATATGCAAGCAATTGAAAAGGGAATTATAGCAACTTCAGAAAAAATTGATTCTCAAGTAAATGAAAAATGATTTCTCGTAAATAAAGTAAATCATTTAACACAAGATGTCATAAGTAACAAGAAGGAAAGCATAGCACAAGAGGAAAAAATTAAAAATCTTGAACATATGAAAGAAAACTTCCAATATGAAATGCATACCTACAGTCTGAACTGAACGCACGGACCAACAATAAAAATGCTTTCGAAAAACAACCATGAGAATTGAAGAAAACAAATTCTGACTTGCAAGTGAAGGATAAAGTGCTATTTCTACAGGACATCACAACCCAATGTGATAGAGAATCACAAAGGAAGCAAAATGCCAAAAAGAATTTCGACGATAACTTATCAAAGAAGGATGAAGAAAATCCTTGACTAAGGGATCAAAATCACAGCCTGCTAACACAAATCAAGAGGATAAGAAGCACAATCAGAAATTGCAATAAAAGGATCAAGATCTGTTAAAATTGGCAACTAGGGCAAAACTTCATGTGGGTCATCTTATTCATCGCTGATAATATTTTTATTAAATTCCTCTCGTCGAGAGGTGTAGGATTGATATAAAGATCATCCGATTCCGTTAAGTATTCATGGAGATATGAATATATTTTGATTATGGAATTATTATCTAGCCGACGTACAACTCATGTAGGCTCAGAAGCCCAACAGTTGCATCTATTCAAACATCATCATTTGTGTATAAATACAAGAGGAATTTTCCTCATTTTCACTCACTCATCTCATCATATCTCTCTCTCTCTACTGCGCAGAAAAGAGTCTCTTCTCTACTGCGCAGAAAAGGGTCTCTCCCTCACACATGTGAAGCCGGAAGCTGCTGAAACTGAAGCTGCAACTGCAGAAATAAAGTTTGACTTGCGTGGACTAGAAGATCTCCTCATCTGAACTGCATTGTAGGTTCATCTGAACCTCCTTTGAAAGCCACAACTTTTGGTGGTGGAATCAATTCAATCCAACGAACGGTTTGCATGATATCCACTGCCCTAGTTTGAAGGAAGCCGCTGAAACTGAAGCTGCAACTGCAGAAGTGAAGTTTGACCTACGTGGACTAGAAGATCTCCTCATCTGAACTGCGTTGTAGGTTCATCTAAACCTCCTCTGGAAACCGCAACTTTTGGTGGTGGAATCAAGCCGATTCGACAGTCGGTTTGTGAGATATAGTCTGCGCTAGTTTGATGATGAAGCCGCTAATGTTGATGCTGCTAATCTAAGGTTTGCTACTGCTGATATAAATCAGATTTATTGTACTATTTCTCTCTGCTGAATTATTGAAGATAAAAGAAGATTTGAGCAAAGGGTTTCCCCACACATTGTGGGGTTTGTCCCTAGCTAGCCGCCACATCTTGTGTCTCTTGTCTTGGCTTGTTTTCTGTCGATCGTTTAATGTTCTAACAGCACTTTACTTTATGTACATGTGATTGCTAATCTATGGAATATAATAAGAAAAAAAGTAACATGTTATAAGCATAGAACATAACATAACTTAACATAGTATCAGAGCTGAGGTGAAGACAAAGCTCGAGCAAGAGCAAGAGCAATCACCTAAGAGAAGATTAGCAAGGCTATCCTAAAAGAACTATGGGGTCCTCAACACTCTTTCCTGCTGAAGACAAACTCTGTGAGAACGCTGACTATCACGGATGGAAGATGTCTATCGACCTAACCCTAGAAGAACAAGGAGTGTTGGACCATGTGAGAGGCAATATTATTGAGCCTCCATCAAATGCATCCGCTGCCTGGAACAAATGGAAAAATGGAGAAGTCAAAATGAAGAAGATCATCTAGGACTCTATCGACAAGCACTTGGCGGCCTACATTTCTGAATTGGACACCTCCAAGGAAATCTACGATAGACTGGTGAGTTTATTTAAAGTTAATGATGCAAATCAAGTTTTGTTTCTTAGAAATAAGTTGAGGGAAATCAAGAAGAGTAAAGATGAGAGTATGCAAGCATACTTCTTAAGAATCACCGAGATCTAAAACAGTGCGAAACACGCATATGGTTTTTCAAAAGAATTCAATGAATTGATTGAGCTGAATACTCAATAATAATACAGAGATATTTTACAAAGATAGAAACATCAAGTTTCTTATATGAGATTCCAGTTTATCTAAGAAACTGCCCTAAAGAAAAGAAAATAGCAACAATTTAGAAGAATGAGCATTAAACTAATATTAGGAATTATTCTAATACCCTCCCTTAATGCTCAATCTATTTACACACCAATAGAATTCTCCCTGAATTGTTCAAATTTAGCAGGACCAAGAGGCTTGGTGAAATGTCTGCGGGGCTACTCATGTGGTCTGGGAACATCTTCGTTTAGCGAACTAATCCGTTCTCAACAAGCTGGCGAATCTGTAGTTGGCAATGGTTTCCACATGTTTTTGTCTTCTGAAAGGACGGGATTTTTGGCAAGTTTGAGCACTCCCTGATTGTCACAAAACAAGGAAGTAGGACCTGTCTGGGAAGCATGCATGTCTGCAAGCATACGTTGAAGCCAAACTGCCTCACATGATGCCTTAACTGCTCCTCGATATTCTGCTTCGGTGGAGGAGAGAGCCACGGCTTGCTGCTTCTTACTAGTCCAGGTGACAGCACCAGATCCTAGATTAAAAACATACCCAGCTGTAGATTTACGATCATCAACCGAACCGGCCCAGTCAGAATCTGTGTAACCACTAAGGATAGGATCGGAACTGCGAGTGTAGAGAAGTCCATAATCAGAATTGCCACGCACATATCTTAGTACTCGCTTTGTTGCTATCCAATGATCAGCTTTAGGAGCGGACATGAAGCGGGAAATGTAGCTTACTGAAAAACTGATGTCTGGTCTGGTGGCAGTAAGGTAAATAAGACTGCCTACTAACTGTCTGAATAAAGTTTCATCCACAGGAGGAGAAGATGACTGAGCTGAAAGTTTGAGCCCTGGTTCCATCGGAGTTGTGGCTGGTTTGCAATCCTGCATTCTGAACCTGTCAACAAGATTCTTGGCATACTTGGACTGAGAGAGAAAGATGTTATTCTCAGTCTGCCAAACTTCAATCCCCAGACAGTAGTGAAGAAGGCCCAAGTCTGTCATATCAAAAGTTCTGCATAAGTCTTGTTTGATCTCATGGATCAAATGTGCAGAGTTGCCAGTAATGATAAGGTCATCTACATAGACAACCACAAACAAGATATTATCATCAGTGTTTTTGATATACAGATTTGCATCAGATGGGCTTCGCTGAAAACCATGATCTGTCAGGTATTGATCAATTTTCATGTACCACGCCCGAGGAGCTTGTTTTAGTCCATAGAGAGCTTTAGCTAATCTACACACTTTTTGTTCCTGACCGGCAATCTTAAATCCTGGAGGCTGTGTCATGTAGACTTCTTCCTGTAAATCACCATTTAGGAAAGCACTTTTTACATCCATCTGATGAACTTTCCATTTAAACTGAGCTGCTAGGGCAAGAACAAGCCGTATGGTACTCATTTTGGCTGTAGGGGCAAACGTCTCCTCATAGTCAATTCCTTCCTTCTGAGAGAATCCTCGAGCCACAAGACGAGCTTTATACTTATCTAGAGTTGCATTGGCTTTGTACTTAACTTTATAGATCCATTTGCAGCTAATGGGCTTTTTCCCTGCAGGAAGATCAGACAGGGTCCATGTGTGATTTTTCTGAAGACTCTGAAATTCAGCGTCCATAGCCTGTTCCCATTCAGGTGTACCTTTAGCCTCTGAGTAAGTTTGAGGCTCAAAGGTACTGTGGATATTAGCCATAAGCGCAAAATTTACTGTAGACTGCTGAGTGCTCTTATGTCTAGAGGTGCGTCCTTCAAGAAGCTCATCATCCCGAAGATCACCAATGGTTTTAGCCCACCATTTTGGTCGAAAAGTAGATGAACTAACATTAGTAGTAGAAGAAGAGGGGTCAGGAGCAATAGGAGCAGCAATAGAAGAGTTATTTTCCGGAGGATGCTCTGGCAGTGTATTATCAAACATTGACACTGCATCATCCCTCCCATCAGGTGGACCTACCGGAAGAAGAACACTGTGAGGCTGATCTGTAGGATACTGCTCAGAAGAAGAGGACTGAAAGAATCCTCTGTCTTCATCAAATACCACATCGCGACTGAAGCTAAGACGACCAGTAGCAATATCAAATAGTCTATAAGCCTTGTGGTGATCACTGTACCCTGTCATCATGAGTTTTTGGCTTTTGGAATCCAGTTTAGAGCGTTTAGCAGCTGGAATCCAAGTATATGCAATTGAGCCGAAGACTTTGAGGTGACTGATCTTAGGCTTACGACCAGACCAGACCTCTTCGGGAGTTTTCCCTTTAACAGCTTGAGTAGGGGATCTGTTAAGGAGATAAACCGCAGTAAATACTGCTTCAGCCCAAAATTTGTTGGGAATATTCTTGTGCTGCAACATGGAGCGAGCCATTTCAACAACCGTGCGGTTGCGGCGTTCAACAACACTGTTCTGCTGAGGGGTGTAGGGGGTAGTGAACTGGCGTTTTATGCCATGAGTAGCACAGTAGGTGGAAAAAACAGAAGAACAAAATTCCCCCCCATTATCTGTTCTAAGGGTCATGATATCACAGCTAGATTCTTTTTCCACTAAGATTTTAAACTTCTGAAATATACTAAATGCATCAGATTTATTTTTTAGAAAATAAACCCACATCTTTCTACTGAAATCATCTACAATAAGCAGGAAATATTTGCAAGCAGTGATAGAAGATGTTTTCATGGGCCCACAAATATCAACATGAATTAACTGGAGTACCTTAGATGCACGCCAGGATTCGCCATTTGTGAATGAAGACCGATGTTGTTTTCCAGCTTGACATGCGCCGCAGATGCCCAACTGCTGAGTCTGAATATCAGGTAATCCTGTCACAAGTCCTTCCCAAGAAAGCTGAGAGAGATACTGCATGTTTAGGTGCCCATATCGCTGATGCCATAGAGTGCTGATGGGAGAAGCACGAGCTGCTAGAGCCACTTCTAGAAAATCACCGGTGTCAAGAAGTCTGTATAGACCATCATCTTCTAGGCCAACAGCAACTGTAAGATTTTTCTCCCTGTCGATAATAGAGCATTTGTGCAAACTGAAAACTATATCAAGCTGAGGAGAGTTCCTCATAATCTGACTGACGGACAGCAGATTAGTTTCCATCCCAGGAACATAGTATACATTCAGGAAGATAAGAGTGCGTCCACCAGACTGGATTTGGACTGTACCTCGGCCATCTACTGTGTATTTTTCACCTCCTCCAAATACCACGGAATCACTGAAAGGTGAAAAATCAATAAACCAGTCACGCCTGTGAGAGAAATGGCGTGATGCACTAGAATCAATGTACCAGGCAGATGATGGAATATGATCTGAAGACCTTTTAGCCATAAAAGCATAAAAGGCAGAATCTGTCTGCTCGGAATGTTCTGCTACATTTGCTGTCTGATGAATTCCTCCCTGTTTCTTCTGTTCAGAAGCAATTCTCTGTCGGCAATCTTTCTTTATGTGACCAAATTTGTGACAGTAGTTACACTGCACAGTTTTCTTCCTAGCAGGATCAAATGACTGAGAAGAAACTTTCTGCTGATATGACGGATATTTGGCCGCAAAGGCATTTTCTGAAGACGCTGATGCTGCACCTCCACCAAACTGTTGTTTCCATCGATCCTGCTGCATAAGTTTGGTACATAAATCTGGAAACTTTAGATCAACATTAGTGGCAGTAATGTTTAAAGTTTCGATGAAGTGCTCATAAGATGGTGGTAGACTTTTTAGGGTGATGACTACCAGATCTTCTTCCTCCATGGAGCGACCAATGGCTTCTAGCTGATCTCGAATATCTTTAATCTTGTTGAGATGTTCCTGTAGAGATATATGTTCGTCCATCATAATGGAGAACAACTGATTTTTGAGAAAGAAGGCTCGGCTTTTGTCGGATGTCTCGTGAAGGTCCTTCAACAGTTGCCAGATCTCAGCAGCGGTCTTGCCAGAAGGAATCTGAGGTAACTGATCATCAGCGACAGAGAGCTTGAGGAGCATAACTGCTTCGTGATTTCGATCATCAAACTTGTCTTGGTCAGTGCCAGCTGTACCAGGACGGAGCTCCTTGTTGAGAACAAGCTGGTCAAGGCGCCTATATTCAAAAATGGTTAACATTCTTTGTTTCCAGATGTTGTAGTTTGTGCCATTGAAGCGTTGACTACCTTCCAGCATTAGATTGGTTAATGACGCCATCCTTCTTGCAAGCAGAGATGACTCAGCCAATAGCTTAGTTAAAAAACACAGTTGAGAGAAATGTTCCAAAGAAATTAGTGCTGCTTCAGGACTGGTCAAGATCTGCACCCGAGACACTTAAAAAATCTGGTTTACACCTGCTTTTAAAACCTTTAATTCTGCTGCTCAGAAATATTTCAAGAATATAAACATGAATGCGTCAAGCAACTGTCAACAAGGTCTGAGGAAGTAAGGTCGAATTTCTTTCACAGTACTGAAGATATATCACAGGATTTTCTCCACAGAAATTAGAGCTAGATAGCAGATTTCAAACTCAGAATCTCAGTTTTTCTTTACAGTGAATATTTGGACCTCCTCCACAGAAGAAATGCCACAGTCCTTTTCTTACTTCAAAAAAACAATATTACTGATTCTGGTTGTCCTTTTATCACAGGTATACAGAAATAAAACACAGAAATTATCCGCACACAAAAAAATTATCGATACTGTTCTGCTGTAGCAGTGCTATGAGGAAAAAAATTCGGAGATTACCCGAGCATTCGGAAGATTGTGGAGAAGTGATTCAATACCCTCAGACCTCCGCCAACTTTGCCTTGACGCAGATACGTCGGTCGATCTGAGGTTTCGTGTTTGGAGACCGAGCTCTTGGAGACCGAGCTCACGTGGAGATCGAGGGAGGACCACGTCTGCGCTGCGATTTGGGTGGGTTCCACGTCTGCGCTGCCGAGCTTGAGGTGGGTTCCACGTCTGCGCTGCGATTTGGACCACGTCTGCGCTGCGATGGGAGGACCACGTCAACGTCCCACAATGTTCCGGAAGTCGACCACGTAGACTCCACTTTCTCGCGTTAATGGCACTGGTGCAGTGCGCACGAGCAATCGGCGTCTAATGCTGAGTTAATCGATAGTGGCACTGTATCGGTACTGATATATATTGGAACCCTGAATTTGCAAATTTTTAACCGCTGTTCGCCGTCCAGTTTCCCGATCGGTATTCAACAGGATGCAGCAAAAAAAAATTGGCAGGCCACGGTGGGCATTCAGAGCCAATTTATCTTCACGCAGATTGAGCACGATTTTTGACGGGCGTGCTTTGAGTGCGAAAAAAATTTGCTGGTGATGCTGCAAAGTGGAAGCCACGATCCGATATCTGGACCAGCCACAAAGGAATTTCGAGACTGTGTATGAGCCAGACAAAATCCGAGAGCTTCCGGATCTTGAAAAAGACTGAGTCTAAACCCTGAGAGCAATAACTGAAGAATTATTTCGACCTATTCACTTCTGTATCGAGATGGACGACTGTAACCGTTTATCACGATGAGCAAAGCCGAAGTTGAGACTCAGTGAAGGCTACCTGGCTTACAGAGGACTCGATCTTAGAAATGAATAAAACCTCAAAAACCTGCTCTGATACCATAAAACAGTGCGAAACACGCATATGGTTTTTCAAAAGAATTCAATGAATTGATTGAGCTGAATACTCAATAATAATACAGAGATATTTTACAAAGATAGAAACATCAAGTTTCTATCTGAGATTCAGTTTCATCT
>APFE030622602.1:0-30283 GCA_000404065.3 Pinus taeda
TCAAACGGAGATTGTATGCCAAAGTTACGACGCTGGGAAATTGATGTACCAATTTACCCAAAACGGGGCCCACAATTTGGCGTTTCATCTTCTACGGTTAGGTTTTGGAATGTGAATGGTTTTCCATTGTTTCTCAACAATAAATAGGCCTTCGAGCCTCATTGTAACACAGTTCAAAACAGTTCAGAGGCATGTAGCTGCACATCTCTTCTTAGAGATAAGCTACCATCGCCCTAGCTGGTTTATTTGCAATTATGGTTGTAAGCATATTTCAGTATTTTCCATTAATGAAATGAAGCATTATTTCCATTGCATCTTTGTTTATATGGTTATCTTTGTATTTTATTGCGTTCCTATTTAAATCCGGATCAGACTAGAAACAAGATCTTCAAACCAAGTGTCGCACTTCTCGATAAAATCATCCAGTATCATGGATTAGAATAAGAGGCTAAGGATAAGAGAAAGGATATTTGATCTGATTTAAAATATTATATTGCAGTGCTAAGATCCTCCTCGGATTATAAATAAAATTCTTTCATCGTGCTTAAGGATTTATTAATTTTTGCAAATGAAATGAAGAGTTTTTATGTTAATTTTATGCGCAATTTAACATAAATAAGAAATGGAATAACATCACAAACATGTACAAAACATCATAAAAAATACATTACAACAAGTACATGATAAAGGAGTTCACCCCTCGTGGGGTACGTCTCCTTGGTCCAGGTACAAATGTAAATATATATGTTTACAATGCTCAATTGCTTTTGAATCCTGCTCCAATGAGTCCGAAATGTCCAAAAATGGCCATCTAACCTAATTTTGCATCCAATTTGGTGGAAATATGAAGAAGTTATGACTTCTTCTTTTCCCATCACTCGCTCCACAAATTGCCCCATTTCTGGCATGATCCTATAAATTATATGCAAAAAGGTGTTAACTCAGAGAAAATTTCATCGCGTGGTAGGGCATAATTTGTTGGCTGATTGTTCCATCGCAAATCGCAATCAATGAGGAAACTAGTGGGCTTTATAATATGTGAAAACTACTGGTGATATGTGATTGTGAAGTCACAGACCCGAAAAAAGTATTAACCATAACTAATAAACATATCTCGTCCATGATCGTTTCACAAATCTCAATTCGGAAGAGTATCGAGGGTCCATATATGCGAGACATCGTTTTTTCTGCAAAGTACGATTGTGATTTGTGATCCATCACATCCCAACCCTACGACCAATCCCTTAATGCCTTTCAGCCTATCTTTTGTAAAGTGTGATTGCGATCTGCGCTCTGTTGCATTGCATTGCAACCCTTCCCTACTCAGGGCCAATTCCTTAATGCCTTCATTAATGTCCTATTGCATTGTACCTTGGTTGTTCTGGTGCCGATTTTTAAGGCCAACTCACTTGTGACATGCAATTTGTGAAATGCGGGGGCCACTGGGAGTATGGCACTTGGTGCTTCCCCATTCGCTAAAAGGCCTTGCCACATCATGCACTCCTGCCATGTGTCCAATTCAAACTTGAACTTTGACTTGCTCTAACTTTTGCATATGAGCTCGGATTTGAGTGTCGTTCACACCACTGGATCCATACTCATGAGCTCTTCGATCTGAAGCTAAGTTATCAATATGATGATACTTTGATTTTTGAGCCTAATTTTGAGAATCTCATCACTCCTCCCCAACTGAATTCTTTTGGATCTCAAAAGATCACTTTGAATTGACTAGCAAGGGAGTGTACAGTTCCCTCAAAAGATCACTTTCAATTGACCAGCAAGGGATTTGTACGCTTGAGCCCCACTCGAACATAATCGACCCTTACCCTTCTAGATATCCTTGTTCATCTGTCAAGTATAGTGTCTTGTTGAATCTCATCAGGGAATTCTAGAGAAAATTATTCAATAGAGGGAATTTGAGTATTCTCTCCTTGATATTCAATCAAATGAGGCTCATACAGCCTTAGATTCGCAACATTAACAACAACATAAATTTACATATATGAAGGCAAATACCACCTGAAGACAATGTTACCAATTTTTTCCAAAATTTTGAATGGAGCATATCTAATTCATTTTAGTTTTTTACCTTCCATTGGAGCCTCTCTTTATTAATGTGAATCCAAAATTCATCACCATCTTGGAACTTCACGCCTTGCTTTGTACTTGCCTTGGCTTTTCTCATGTTATTCTTGAACCTTTTGGTGCACTAATTGGATTGGTTAAATGAAATTTATTTCTTTGTCTATGTCACTATGACCTTCAATAGAAACATCTTTTCCAAAAATAAAATCCAAAGGAGATTTAGGTAGGTATCCCATGCATGCTTCAAATGGTGAAAGTTGAGTTGAAGAGTGCTTGGCTCAGCTGTAAGCATGTTGAATATACTGAAAATGTTCATCCCACATCTTAGGATGCTGGCTACGATACCCATGAAGAAAATGTATCACTCTTCTGTTTACCACTTCTGTTTGACCATCTGTTTGTAGATGAAAAGTTGTACTCTTTCTCAGTTTGGTGTCCATCAATCCCCACAATATTGACCAAAATTTCCCAACAAACCGAGAATCTCGATCATTAACAATGGATGTAGTGTTGGAAATAATACTGAGAGGTGGGGTGAATCATTATTATCAGATCAAGAATTTTTTTTTCTTCATAATACTATTTATATACGCTACTTTACAAAGGGGAACTAGCGTGTACACGCAACTGTCTTTAAGGAAACCAGTGTTTATGCACTAAACTTATGATTGAGTTAGCTCATCATATGTGGATATTTAATTAGTGCATCAATACTTCATCAATCATTAAACATTAACCATGTGCAGTATAAACATAATAAACCATTACACATAAGAAACACACATGAACACCAAGATTTAAGGTGGAAACCCAATGTGGGCGAAAACCACTTGCTGTTGTTGTCTCTATCTTCTTTTAATAATAAGAGAATCTATTTACAATCTTGTACTCGTGAAGACTCATACCAGTACGGAGGCTTCTACCTATAGAAGATTACAACCTTCTCTCATTTTCTACCTTCTAGTGGAAGGGAGCTACAACCCCCTAGCTCTTGTACTAGCCAATATGTTTACTACTACATAGGTGTCTGCCTACAGAAAACTCCATTCTTCCACTAGGGACTACTTTTCATGAACTTTTAGACTAGATGCTCCTAGCACATATCAATACGTATGAAGACCTTGACTCATTAATAACCCATCAAAAATTTAGAAACTCAAACTTCATCAACCAACATGTAGTTAATCTGAAACAATTAGATCACTATCATGAGAACACTATACTGAACCTAGAAACCTGTATCAACATTCAAAACCAACTGAACCTCAAAAGTTCATGTGTTAGACTATATACGCTACTTCAATGAAGAAAACCTACGTGTATACACTACCTTCAGCCCAACTAGCATATACCTCTAAATATTATGAATCATAAAATCTCTAAATCACATACTGTACCAACCAACAATGTATTGAACATCTACTGTCAACTTACAGAACTTTACACATGCAGGGAACATAAAACACCTCTTCTCACTTATACAATCAATCAAATATCAACCTCCTTATGCATTCATTTTTACATTCAGATCTAAGAAGACTTCATTGACAGACAATAGTAAAATAGCAGCAACAATAAAGTAGTAATATTGATCTAATAGATCAATCATATCTAAACATCAAGCTTTTCTTTTGTATACGCTACTTGAAAGAATAGAACCAGCGTGTATATTCTCTTTTGTCGAGATGAACTTGCGTACAGATATGAAAATATTGACTCAGAACTTTGCTGCAATTCCAGACTTTAGACAAACTGAGATCATGATAGATAACGAATAAAACAGATGCAAAACATCAAATCTAGCCTCAACCAATATCAGATCATTCAAGAGTAAGTCATTTCAGGTCTCATGATCTTGGTCCAATATTGAACTGAAGGTGCACATAAATATTTCAAATCTAGTCCCAAACATAACCCTGCAACATAAAATATACTTCAGGTAGAAGTATTCCTTAGAATCTTATTTACCTGGACATCTGGCCTTAGGATCCTCTCTTCCTTATATATTGTTTGGCCTTTCTCAATAGAATGGACTGAATTCATTTAGGACCAATACCTTGGATCAAATACCATGGACCGAATACCTTGGACTAAATACCTAGGGTCAATATCATGGTCCAAAGATACCTTGGACCAAATACCATAAACCAAAACCATGGTTTTCAACATGTACGTGCTTTTCCTTCTGTGGTAGTGCGTGTGTACGTTATACGCTATTTCTGTTCAGAGTACCTGCATGTATACGTTGCTTGGACTAAGTAAACTTGCATGTATCTCTTAAAATATTCTTACATCATCTTCTTACTTCAACTTCTTTATTATGATCAATAGAACTTAGTTCCATGTTCCTAATCCTCTGTACCACGACCCTATTGCCTCTGAATATTCCTGATAGCCTGTTATCAAAACTAAGTTGACCTGTAGAGTTTCCATCCAGGAAAATACTTGTATCATAATGCCAAGAGGTAGGGAATCCAAAATTAACCCAAGCAATTTGAAATAATAACTGAGCAATTTGTTAAGTTGTAACTTGCTTTTTACATGGCATCAAAATACACATTGTGATGATCCTATCCATAACTACATACAAGTAATCATGACCTCTTTTTGGCAATTGAAGACCTCCTACAAAATCCAATGAAACACTCTTCCATGGTCATGAAGGAACTGAAAGTGGTGTGTACAATCCTAACTTCCTATTACTAAGCCTACTGTTTGAACATAATGAACATCCTTTAATAAAACGAGACAGGCTTTCAAGCATACGAGGCCAATAAAAATACTTATGTAGATGTGCAACCATATTACTTACACCGAAATGACCAACAATAAGAGAAGTATGTGCCTCTCTTATGATGTTAACTCTTTCTTCTTGTCGAATAAAACGCTTTCTAAGATGGTATAACAAGTTATCATGCAAATGATAATTTAATTCCTCTACATGGTTACATTGACTCAAGCTTGCAAAAACATCTTGAAAGTCATTATCTAATGCATATTTCTCAATATAACTTTCATGTAAAACAAAATTATGCTCGAGTAAAGTAGTTGCACTAAAAATAGGCCGAGAAAGCATATGAACAAATTTGTTGTAGATACCTTTCTTATACCTGATTACGAAGTGAAATAGTTGAAGAAAACCCATCCATCAAAAGAGTCGTGATTTCTACAACTTCGATTGAGATTGTAAGTATTGCAATGGTTGATGATCAGTGTGAATG
Source organism: Pinus taeda (assembly GCA_000404065.3). NCBI lineage: Eukaryota > Viridiplantae > Streptophyta > Pinopsida > Pinales > Pinaceae > Pinus > Pinus taeda. The sequence continues at coordinate 5,307 of APFE030622602.1, forward strand.
ATGGTTTCCTTAACCATCAAGTAGGGCTTCCATTTTTTCACACTTTTCACCAACGCATATAATTATTTTCATATGTAGGAAAATTAATCATTGCACCATTAAAGTTTCCAAATGAAAATAGATAGGCTTACCATGTTGAATGAGGATTGTACCAATAGCATAATCACTAGCATCAATATGAATCTCAAACAACTATCTCAAGTCTGGAAGTGTAAGTGCTAGAGTTTTATTGATATTTTTGTTCAATACATCAAAGGCGTTTTTCTATTTTCCCACCCAGTGAAAATCCTTTTTCACACTTGTTAACGCATGCAAAGGAGCGGCTATAACAAAAAAAAACAATGAATTTCATCCAATATTGGGCTGCTTCGAGAAAACTTCTTACCTCTATAACTGTCTTGGGCCTTGGCCAATTCACGATGATGTTAACCTTGGAGGGATTGATTTTCAACTCACCTCCTCCAACAATCTGATGCAAGTAAACTAAAGGAGTTTTTCCAAACTTGTATTTTGACATCTTAAGATAAAAATGTTCTTTTCCCAAGACATCAAATACTTTTCTTACACGCACGACATGATCATCACAATATTTAATGAAAATTAAGATGTCATATAAGTATACTATGAAAAAATCATCAAGAAATGAACTCAATACATAATATAGCGGAAGAATTACATAAACCAAACGATATAAGTAGCCATTCAAACAAACCCGGTTTTGCTTTGAATTTTGCCTTCCAAATGTATCCTTTGGCTATTATAATTTGATGGTAGCCACTTCTTAAGTCCAACTTAATAAACTATTTTGCATCTTTCAATTGATTAAGTAAATTATCTATTTTGGGCAGTGGGTAATGGTTCTTCATCGTAATTTTTTGCAATGCGTGAAAATCCACACACATGTTCCATGTTCCATCCTTCTTTGTAACCAATACAATAGGTGAACCACACGATGACGAAGATGGTCTTATGATCCATTTATTCAACAACTCTTGAATTTTCTTCTTAGTTTGTAAGCTTTCCATCATTGACATTCTGTACATTCCAATGTTAGGAAGAGGAAAATCTTGTTGAATCTATATCTCATCTTGGATTTCTCTCTTGTGAGGCAATTCTTTTAGTTCCTAAAAAATTCATCATATTGGTTAACTAGGTCAACCAATTCAAATTTAAAATTCAAATCACAGCCTTTAAAATCTTCAATATCGACATCATTCCTAGGTTTGATCAATATAAGCATAAAATTATTGCTCAAATTTACCAGTCCTTTCATCTTCCTTTCATTAACAAGCGAAAGATTTGTTTTCTTGCTGTGAGCTCTCACAATATATTATACTACATTTTTGAATAAATGATATTTTTTTCATTTCTATGGAAGACAACTTTTCTTTCATAAAGGTGTGAGCTATCCAAAATGATGCCAAAAATATCTAGCAACACAATGTCAAGCTCCACTTCATCTATGAATTTTGCAGTGATGGCGAATTTCAGTTTACACTTTCTTGTAACCTGCAATTGTGCATTGTCACATACCCATCCGAGGGGATACAGTTTATGATGTGCAACGATTTCCATATTTAAAATCTTGAGAATGTTCTTAGAGATAAGATTTGCTAGAGGACCCATATCAAACAACTTATCAATCATGTTATGTTTTGAGATCACCCTTATGTGAAACAATTCTATTCTCCTCTTTTCATTTGGAGTTTCATTTTGTGAGTTTGAAGAACTAGTTCTGGAAATGGATTCTTTTTCTTTTAACCCCATGGCTATGATTTTAGTTTAATCACCCAAATTGGATCCTAAATCCTATTGAGTGGTTGCATATGTCTTTTGTTTTCCCTTGTTGTTGTTTCTCTTTGGTCCCATTTCGGGATGAACCTTCTAACATAGAACTTCATCACAAGCCTCTTTGGAACAATGTTTGCAAGTAACTTTCTCTCCTTATTTTTTGATAGACACATTTTTCTTTTCCTTCCAATTGAATGCATTTCCTTTTCCCTTACTCTTAACTGAATTTTTACTACCTTCTTTCAGGGTGTTTTTCCCTCTTGCCTCAATATGAGTGGCTTGGACACACGCATCATCTAGATTATTGGGATTATAAATTAAGCTAGTATGCCTAAAGTAATGGTGTAAACCCCCTATGTACGTCAACAATGTGTCCTATGATTGAAAATCTACACCTAACCTCAAAGACCTTTTTCTGAATTCTTGGTGTAATCTTGCACTTGCTGACCTTTAAGCTCTCTAAAGTTATACCAATTCATGATGGATTTCTGCATATAAGCTAGAGGGTACAATTGTCTTTTTATTGCAAAAATGAAATCATTCCAAGAAATAGAGATCTTACCGTCTTTTTTAATCTCCTCTTGGGTCTTTGATTCCCACCATACTAGTGATGCAACCCCCAATCTCAAGGAAGATAACTAAATATTTATGTCATCTTATTGAAGGCTTTGAATCTTGTAATAGACCTCCAACTCATGAATCCAATTATCAAGCTTATTTGTACTCACTTCACCATTATACATGGGCAACTCGAATTTAACATCAAGTTTTAAAAAAGGATGTACCAATTCCATTTGAAGTATGATGATCAATATGAGGAAGGGTGGTGTTTGTGGAAGAGGGTGAAGATGCTTGTTAAGAAGAAAATGAAGAAGATGGTGGAGAGGGTGGAGATTTGTCTCCATTTATCTTACCTCCTTTTCCACTACCTACTCCTGGAGAGCCTTCTCTTTTGGGAGGTTTGGAACTTTCCCCTTACAACCTAGTATTCCTCTCTTCACAGAGGACCTTCGCCATATCTATCATATCAAAGAAAGCATTTCTGAAGGCCTTCTCATCTTCTATCATGTTTGTAGCTTCTCCTTCATGAGACATGATCTCTGGAGTGTCAACTGCAACTCGAGGTTGAATTGGTGTTGGAGATTGTGGCAACCTTGCTCTCCTTCCACTTGACCCAACTTCAGGTCTTCCAACAAAATTTCCTTCACCTCATTTGAACTTTAACCTTGTAATCATTACATAAACTTGCAAACAATTAAATCCTTCTTTCAAAAAGAAAACCTAGTCGCTCTGAGACCAAATTGATTTGATTTAGAATATTAGATTGTAGTGCTAAGATCCTTCTCAGATAATAAACAAAATGCTTTCATTATGCTTAAGGGTTCATGAATTTTTTCAAGAGAAATGGAGAGTTTTTATGTTCATTTTATGTGCAATTTAACATAAATAAGAAATTGAATAGCATCATAAACATGTACAAGACATCATCAAAAACAAATTACAATAAGCACATGATAAAGGATTTGACCCCTCCTTGGCTATGTCTCCTTGGTCCAGCTTCAAATGGCTTGGGCCTCTCTATTATGCTCAAAAGTGTAAACATTTATGTTTACATTGCTCGATTGCTTCTGAAACCTGCTCCAATGAGTCCAGAATGTCCAAAAATGGCCATCTAGACTCTTTTTGTATCCAATTTAGTGGAAAAATGAAGAAGTTGTGACTTCTTGTTTTCCCATTATTCGCTCCACAAATTGCTCCATTTCGATCATGATCCTACAAATTAGCCACAAAAATGCGCTAACTAAGTCAAAATTTCGCCGTGTGATAGGCCAAAATTTGTCATCTAACTATTTCATCACAAATCACAATTGGTGAGGAAACCAGTGGGCTTTATAGTTTGTGAACATGATCAGTAATGTGCGATTGCGATGTGGAAGGCTTGATGGATGTACTAACTCCAACCGATAAACATATTGCTCTGGGGAACCTTTCGCAAATCATAATTTGATAAATTATTAGTCATCCATATATGACATAATTATATTTTTCTATCAAGTGCGATAGCGATATGGGATCCATCACATTGCAACTCCAAGGAAAATCAGTGAATGCCTTTCCACCTATCTTTTGTGAAGCACAATTGTGATCTGTGATCAATCGCATCACATTGAAATACTTCCCTACTCGTGGCTGATTATTTAATGTCTTCCCGCCTATCTTATCGCATCATACCTTGGCTATTATGGCGACGATTTTTAATGTCAACCCACCTACTACATTCAATTTGTGAAATGTGGGGGCCAATGCTAGGATTCCACTTGGTGCCTCCCCATTCGTTGAAGGGCCTTGCCACATCATCCACTCCTGCCATGTGTCCAATTCAAACCTAAACTTTGACTTGCTCTAACTTCTTCACTTGAGCTTGGATTTGAGCATCATTTGCACTATTGGATTTAAAATGAAGAGCTATTCGATTTTCACTATATGTGCAGTTACATACACTTAGTCGAGGTCGCAGTGTTTTTGTCTCATAATTTGGTGGTATGGACCCACATAGGTTAATTTGCAAGGGATGTTAAGCATGCCTCAACTATTGTTGTTTTACTAAGGTTTGGACTTATGTGAGAGCCTAAGCTGTTAAGGGTTTATGAAGCACATTATGATGCTATCGCTCAAGAGTTTTCAAGTTTTCTAATATAATGCCTAATGGTAAATTTGTAGATCTACAAAGTTCTTAGGTAAGATCCTTTAACATAGTATTATATGTCTCCATCATACCTAGGTCATCCAGACCATTTGCATGAAAAGAGAGAAAACAGAAAAGCCTCCCAATATTGGGAAATTTACTCATGAATTGAACCTTCACTTCAACACGTGAAAGAAAACATCCATTGAAGAAAATTCAAGTCAATTATCAAAACATAAGACATAATTTTCTTCCCACAGAAAATACAATGAAATTCTCAGCCATTTAACTTATTATTACATGACGAAGGCTCATACACAATCATAAAATATCAAAGAATTTCAGTTAGCAATATTCATGCACAAATATCTTGCTAGATGATTTTATGTTGATTTGTTTCTAAATAATCAACATAGATCCATCTTAAGTTGGGATATACCAAAGCATGTCTTTTGGAATGTAAAGCTTGAGAAAATGTTTGCACCTCAAGATTTTGATTCCTTAGCCTTCATAAATATTAGGTTAATATGGATCTATGCTAGATTTCTTGAAGAACTCATTCTTCACTAGTTCAATGAGAGGTATAGGTGTTCTTAGCTTCTAGATTTCTAATTCAAAACTGAAAGGAGAAGGAGACTTCTCAAGGACTCTTACCTCATGGGATGGAGATTTGAGGATGATGGGATCAACTGTTGGTTGCTTTTGCTTATTAGTTTATTGTACTGCAGGGACATGAGCTCTTTGAACAGGAGTTTCCTTGGCATTACTCATCTTCAACCTCAGATTATATTTGTGCTGATCTTCAGTTTGTAGAACAGCTTCACTGTCCCACTCTTGGCTAATCTAGTCATTGAATAATGACTTTTCATAGGTAGGTAACGTCAAAAAGGGGTCACTGCCTCTGTCTTCCATACAATGGATCTCATCATCTTAATCAAACTACTCCTCTTCCATGACTATATTTTGGAAAGCAGTCTTCATCCTTTGGTCTTCATCGACATCTTTGCTTCTTTGCAAAATCTGCAACTGCTCATTAGCTCTTCTATATGGATTTGGATTTCTAGGAGCATAGGTATCAAGAACTCTTCCTTTCCAAGGACGTTAATTACTCTATTATCTTGGTCATTTTATAAATGTTAGGATCTAAAGATGATGAAGACTCACCCCTCTGTCTACTTCTATCAAAATTCCCCTTGAGCTTCTCTTCAGCCATGATGTTTGATTCTACTTCCAAGATCGCATCTTGCATATCATCCAATGTGGCAGATCGCCTCTCCCTCAATAGTAGACAGAGGTCCAAATCAAAAGCACAAGCATGGGTGAGTTTAGCAGAGTTAGTGGTGGGTTTTACTTCAGCTGGTATCTTGTTGTACATGTGGTTAAACCTCTTATTAAAATCAGACACAAGTCACCATTTTCCCTCTTTAAGTTCCCAAACTTGGTGTGGTACTAGAGTAGATCCTTATCCCCCAATGCTTTAGGAATGCATCATCTAAAGCCTCAATAGCTATTATAGACCTTAGGGTCAGTTCTCTAAACTATTTTCTAGCCTCTCCATCTATATTTTGGACAAAGACTCTCATCCACGCATCATCTTCACTAATGTCCAGGTTATCAGCATAGCTATAGAATGACTCAAGATGTTCGTCAGTTGTAACACCTTCAGTCCTATTGAACTTAGGCATATATTTCTAATTTTCTCTAGTAGGCATGGCATTCAAAGGAGTGGGCAGTACTAGAGGCCCATACCTAACAAATATGATTCTTTCCATTTTGGTAGGTGCTTGCAAGTCGTCCATATCTGTGGTGGATATAAGAGTACTAGAAGTCAGAATGAAATAGGGTGGAGGAGTGACTGATAGGACTAAAGGGGTATGATGGATAGGAGGTGAGGTTTCCTTTTGGCTTGCAACAAAAGGAGAACCTAAAGAATAAGGAGCTTTATGAATCTCTAAGATTTTTTCTTCGCTGTTAGTATTAGAAGTTATGCTCTCAACATGTATTTGTTCTATTACAGGATTTTCTTGAAGAGATATAGGAGATTGTTTATAAATACCTGAACCTGATGCTCCTTTCTACAACACCTTTCTCTCTTTGATGATTTTTTTAGGATCAGATACTGGGTCAGCTTGTGGCTTATGAGGTTTTCTCCGAGTACGCCTCACAAACTGAGCCAGAACTAGGAAGTGGAGTCACCAAGAGGTTTTTCGTTTAGTAGAGTTGCTAGATAGATGATTACAAACGAAAAAATGTATAGCCTTTGTATATCAACAAAGTTGGATTTGTGTCATCTCCCAGGGAAGCTGAGCCTCAGTCTCCTCTCCTCGGCAATGGTGCCAATTATGTTATCACTCCAGGAAGATCTCCTAAGTTGCAGCTCGGAGATGCTTGGTAACATATAATCTTCCTTATTGTTCTCGAAACTATTGGAATGGATGAAGGTTTGGATCAAGCAAGGTAACCATTTCGACTTTGTTTTCACTCTAGACATGCATGAACATCGTGAGCTTGACAAGGCTTTAGACCACTAATGCTCAATATTTTATAAATTCAATGGATAGATGTAGAATACTTACTGTACTGGTAGATGCATACATAAAGATATATGAATTGCTAGCTACACGAAGTAAATGAAGCTTACAAATCCAATGTATCAATGCAAAGATAAGATGATAGTTATCTGGCATTACACACACAAGAAAACATGAATAACCTATTCAATTTCAAATCCAATTTATCAATGTAGAGAAAAGATGACAGTTATATAGCATTAGACATTGAAGAAATCATGAATAGACTATCCGCGTTCAAGTTTAGGACAAATGAGAAAATGGGAATTGAACATGCAATAACAAAAGAAGCTTGTATTACTAGAATGAAGATGAGACGTGAAAGGAACAAAGTATCAAAAATCTGCAGAAGTTGAACCTTTCTTACGTTTAACTTTAAGTCATTTATAGTCTTTTTACAATGCTCCTGAGCTCTCAAAGGTTGAGAGTGTCTTAATTTATCCTCTATGTCTTTAACAACTTGATGCCCTAACCAAGCATGCATGGGCTTGGAGGTTTGTTCTTCTAAGAGAAAAGTAACTACATTCTCGTAGTTAGTTGTTCTATTTGGGAGCTCGCTTGTGCAAGAGATGCTCCATGATCATTTGTTGGTTCGAATGAGTGACGCTGTCGATGACCCATGATCGCTTCTCAATCTCTGTCTCCCGACAACTATTTTTTGGCCTTTGTTTTTTGATGGAATGAGTCTTCGGGCCTCTATAATCCCTTTAATTATTTATAATGAATATTTTTTGTTTTACACAGAAAACATTGCACACTGTAAAATCCTACCCATCTCTTTTTATTTTGGACTTCAAAAGTCTTCAGATACTATTTATTCCCCTATCAAGCCCATCCCTATCCCCATCGCAAGTCGTTGATGGCCCGTTCTTAGTCTCCCCTTTATATTTGGAAATATGTTAAAACATTGGATATATATTAAAAAATGGCTTTGGCGGACCTGAAAGTATTATATATTTTCATTCCCGAACCATTTTGGGTCTAGGTCTTATAACATTGGCAGTGCTCCAAGGTTCCCTTTGTAATTCGTTAAATAATGAAAAACTACGTAAATGCATTAAAAGTGGCCTTTCTTCGGACTTCAAATTTTATGCAATACCATGTATAATACCGTCAGTTCTAGTTCATCGGGTCACACACATATATGTGTAAATTCCCTGCCCCATGGTGTTGCTCCGATATGATATAGCGATGCAATCTAATCGCAATCGCATATCACTCATGCCTCACGCCATTGATAACACTCTTCGTTAATCTCTGATAGTGATCTGATGATATGACGTGGGCCATCAATATGCACACTTGATCATCGGTCTACATTTCATCACTAATCGCCATCACAAGTTCCACATGATCTGCCCTAAATCTGCCGATTGCCTCCACCGATTGCAACTAGCCAATTGGAGATCACTGATCAAGGGTGTCTTCCGCCCAACGTTAAGTCCTTGTGTGTGTTGGCCAATTGTGATTTGTCGATTAGATCTAGGTCGTTGATCGACCAAATTTGCATTTCTCTATCTGTGCCTCACCTACTTGGTTTTCACTTTTTTTATGTATTTCTGGCCTCCCGAGAGTACATTTCCACCATGCTAAGGATTCTTCTCCTACGCTGGTTTTTATCATTGGCATGATTTTATTGTCTTTCAAGGAATTTAAAGAGCATATTTGGATTCATTTTTAGGCCATTTTCCAACAAGGCTAACAGTACCTATGTTGTCTAGCTAATTGATTCATTCTCTGCTATTGTGGTTCAATGGGGTAGATGGAATTATTATTCTAGTGATGGGCTCCTCTTCAGCTTGCTAGCGTTTTGTCTTGATTGATTATTTATTGGTACATCTTTTCATAGTGCTAAGGTTCCTCAAATCCTATGAACTTGAAGTTCATGTTTCCCATAGAAGATTCTTATGCTCTAGAGTATGCTAGGGATTTTTTCTTTCCTTGAGACCTTTGACTGTTTAATATCTCATCTAGATTTATTATTCCTTTTACAATTTTTTCATTTATACATTTCTTCCTTAAGATAGTTATATTCTTATCCATGGATCAAACCTTGAAGAACTTCTTTCTTTCCTTTAACTTCTTCTAATTTGATTTTTAGGGACAAAATTTCATCCTTGAATTTTTTTAAGATTGTTTCCTTATTTGACTTGAACAACTCTTGTTTTTAATGCTTTCTCTCTTCTTCTAGTTTATCACATGTCCCTTGTTTTTCTTCTAGTAGAAGGGATAAATTATATTTTCTCTTAATTGCTTCCTCAGGTTTTTCTTTTTGATAAGTAAACTCCTCAGCATTAGGGTTTTACATACCTGCTTCAGTACATTTTAGTTGTTATTTTAGATTCTTGTTCTTTCTCCTTGCCTTCTTTAACTGGTTAAGAGCACTGCTGAGTTCATTGAGGGGATCCTTACTAAGACTATGCCAGTCATCATCGAATAAATTAGGCTGACAGACTTCCATAGGTGTTATGGGCATACAGGACTAACTGGATTCTCACCATATGAACTTGTGTATGGAAAGAATCCTTTGTTCTCCATTGAATTTGAAATCAAGACACTAAGGAAAACCTTGCAGGACAATTTGGATTTTGGCTACAATACGAAGGCAGAGATTGAACCAGCGCAATGAATTGGAGAAACGATTGGGTACTATACAACAGACAGAGGTTATCCAGCAAAAGAGAGCTAAGTCGCATGACATATTTATAAAGAAGAAGAAGTTCCAGAAAGGAGATTGGGCTCTCTTATATGACTCAAGGTTTAAATACTTCAAGTGTAAGCTGTACACCAGATGGCTAGGTCCTTATGAGGTAGATGTGGTCTTTAACAATGGGACTGTAAATTTACTAACCATTCACAGTGCGAGGACACCATTACTTTCCAATAGGCACGTGTTTGGATATATAAAAGGCCTACCTCAAAGGATTCATTTGTCAACATTGTCACCAATTCGGATTTATAGATGACGAGAACACGAGAAAGCCCCCCTTTGCTGGGAGAAATTTGATTTTTCCAATAATTGTAAAAACTGAAAATCAACTTTGGTTAGCAGCTGTTACACCTTCAAAATAATAATAATAATAATAATAATAATAATAATAATAATGCCGTGAAAACCTTTTTTAGGTGTAGACATACACTTTTGTAGCAGTTGAAAACCACATGGTGGTTGATGTAACAACATCTGTCAATACAAAGCATATCTTAAGATAAGTGTTACATGATATTTTCTTCTTTATCTTTTGTAGAAATTAAAATAATATCACCCAAAGACTTTTTGGAAATAAAAGAAATATTATAATAAGTACCATAATAAGTACCAGTACAACGGCATGATCTTCATCATGTTCTTATAAAAAAAATTTCATAGTGATATTATATATATATATATATATATATATATATATATATATATATAATAATATATATATATATATATATATAAATATTTTTCAATTTACACCAGTTTTTATAAATAACCGTTAATTTATTAAAATCTAACAAATATTTAAAAAAAAAATAAAAAATTGCAAAAACATATACATATATAACAAAAAGATAAACAATGCCTGTAATAAATTGAAATTAATTAGTAAAACACAAAATTATATCCTCTTATTACATTTTAAAATATTTAATAATATTCAGTTGATCATCACTTATATATTGTTTATATCATGAAACATATTACAATATCCTTTTTGAAAGTACCTTACAGTAAGGACAACTTGAACTCTGTTTATTAACTCTTATTATTAATATTATTTAAAAGTTTATTAAATGATTGAGTTGGTAAAAGTGCATAAATTTACCTCTCCAATTGAAACGTACAGAATCACAATGTTTTGATTAGAATGTCATCATGGCGGTCGGCTTTGAAAAATGATGACAACGATCATGACTGCAACCCAAGGAGACACTATTTATCATATCCCTCGCTGACCAAAATCAATATCATCCATCGAACAGAGAGTAACTCAACATTGATTTGAAGTAGGTATTAGTGAGGAGAGCCATCGAATAGAAAGTAACGCAACAATGGAACAAAGCAATGGAATTAGGGACACAGTCCTTCTCATTATGAGAATGGTGGAAAGTGAGGTAAATGGAGGAATTATTTCTCAAAACCCAACAGCCACAACAACAAATGAAACTCGCAGAATTCAAGATGAGAATTTGGTGTCTACTGTGAGCGTTAAAAGAATTGTGCACCAGCCTGACGAAATAGGCAGTTTATCAGAAAATATTGATATACATAGATTAGATGATCGATGGCATGGAGACAATATTGATCGTTTCGTGGAAACAGAAGATGAGGACTATCTCAGAACATTTATATTTCCTCACAACCTTATTGTTGTTCGATACATAGAAGATTTTGTTGGAATTTAATTCCAACTGCATCACATAAATGCTGAACAAAGATTTGATCTACAACAGCTATTTCAGATTGTTCGGTGCCGCAAAGTCTTCTGATATTTTTGAGCATTAAATTTAGAAATTAAATCCCCTGCAGACAACCGTCTTATTTTGGCTGAAAAGGCATCACCGCCTTCTGCAATAAATACAAAGATAAATATCAGCAGGTATTTTACTTTAATTTTTAACTCAGATACTTGTTTTCATATAAATACATGAATAAGAGTCCTGTTTTTCCTAAGAGAGGCAGCGTAAGCAGAAAAGAACAGCAGTTCTGTTTTCTGTGTGAGTGTAAGAGATTTAGAATAGCAGTTATGTTTTTGTACTCTGAGAGAAAAGAGTGAAGGTTAGAAGAACATAGTGAGTCTCTTCTGTAAATGCACAACAGTGCTAAACCTGCGATTTTCTGAGATAGAAAATCGATTTCTGGAACTGAAGTGTTCCGTTTGTAATAGTTAAGTTTTCAGTATCAGCTTGTTTATTGCTTATGAATACAAGTTTACTGTTTTGCTGATTTTCAGTTGCTATTACACCAAGTGTCAAAAACACTTTGATTTCACTCTGTAAGTCTATTAGTAATTTGACGCCAACTATTTTAGTTGTTGTAACACCAAAGCGTCAATTTTCTTAAAGTGGCTTAGCGTCAAAAACATGTTGCCGTTACACCGAGTGACTTGACGTCACAAAACGCGTTGCTGCAACACCAAACTGTGTTGCTGCAACACCGTTTCCAGCAAGTAGTTTTCTGTTTTTTTCTGTGTTAACAAAAACAAAGTGTTGTTTCCTGTTGCTACAACACCGAATCTTGTTGCTGCAAGACCAAGTCCAGAAAACGAAATTATCAGTTTTTTGTGCAAAAACAGAGCATTTTTGTGTTGTCTGTTTGTTAAGGAATTTAGCAAAAAATTCCAACATGGTATCAGAGTGTTGTTCTCTGGTCTTTTGTGTTTGAAATCACCATAAAATTCCAACATGGTATCAGAGCTAGTCTAGGCACTCAGTGAGTCAAAAACAGAGTTTGTTTTTCACTATAGGAGCTGTAAGAAGTTTAAAGAGTAGACTTTTCTAGCAGAGAAAGTTTTTGCTTGTTTTTAATTTTACAGTCAGTATCTCTTCTCTACCTATACAGAGTTAAGATGGCAGATGTTGGAACAGGTTTGAAAAATTCCCAACTGCCACAGTTTAGTGGGAAAAATCACAGTGATTGGTCCATAAAAATGAAAGCATTATTCGCTTCTCAAGGAATATGGGAGCTGGTTGAAACTGACTATGCTGAATCTGCAGATGCAACAACATTGGCTACTTTGACAGCAGCAGAAAGAGACCAGTTGAAGAGTGACAAGAATAAGGATCCCAAAGCCCTCTTTTTCCTCTTCCAATCAGTACATGAAAGTGTTTTTCCACGGATTGCAGCAGCAACAAAATCCAAAGAAGCATGGGACATTCTCAAAACTGCCTATCAAGGGATGGAGAAGGTGAAGACTGCAAAGTTGTAGATGTTGAGGAGAGACTTTGAAACACTCAGCATGAAGGAATCTGATAGAATAGATTCATTCTTCACTCATTTTATTGGGTTGATAACCCAAATTAGATCTCATGGTGAAATTCTTGAAGAAAGAAGGATCGTAGAGAAGATCTTGAGAAGTTTACCCTCAAGGTTTGAAGTTGTTGTAGTAGCAATAGAAGAAACAAAAGATCTCTCACAGTTCACGGTAGATGAACTGAGTGCTTCTCTTATGTCTCATGAGCACAGACTGAGTAGAGGAACTGATTCCTCTTTTGAGCAAGCATTCAAGACTCAAATGGCATTCAGCCAAAGAAAAGGTCGAGGCAAAGCAAATAACAGAGGTCGTGGAAGAAGCCAAAACAGAGGGAGATATTATCCTGCAAGCTCAAGCGGAAGGAGCTGCAATTAGGACCAAGATGAAGGTTCAAGCAAACAGCAAGCTCATGGACAAAGGTATGACAAATCCCAAGTCCAATGTCATTATTGTAAGAAATATGGGCACTATGCCAATGAATGTAGGAAAAACAAAATGACATGAATAGTAGGGAGAATGTTAATTTTGCAAATGAAGAAAATAAGAATCCAAAGAATGTGCTGTTAACATGTAACATTGCACAAGACAAACAAGAAGATGTTTGGTTCTTAGACTCAGGTTGTAGTAATCACATGACTGGAAATATTGCAATGTTTGCCAATCTGGATGAAGAAGTGAAATCTGAGGTAACAACAGGAACTGATAGTAAGATAACTGTCAAGGGTAAGGGCAGAGTCAGTATCCGAGCAAGAAATGGAGAACCGATGATTGTGCCAAAGGTATACTATGTACCTGGGCTGAAATGTAATCTTTTGAGCATTGGGCAGCTCATTGACAAAGGTTACAACGTGTTCTTCAAAGATGATATGTGTACAATCAAAGATATACCTCCAAGTAAGAAGATCATTGCACAGGTGCAGATGACCAGCAATAGAATGTTTCCTCTCAAACTCATGGCAGATTTGAAGGAAGGAAGAACTATTGTAGCTGTAACACAATAAGTCTTTCAGGAACAAGTGAAAGATGAGAATTGGTTGTGGCACTTGAGATTTGGACATCTCAATTTCAGAGGCCTGAATTTGTTGCACAAAAAGGGAATGGTAAGAGGATTGCCATTGATTAAGAAACCGGACAGCCTTTGTGAAGGCTGCATCTTGGGCAAGCAACACAAAGAAAGCTTTCCAGCAGGAAAGAGTATAAGGGCAAAAGCACCCTTGGAAATTGTCCACTATGATGTGTGTGGACCGATGCAAGTACCATCACTTGGAGGAAATACATATGTTTTAACCTTCATTGATGATTACACCAGAAAGACATGGGTGTATATGTTGAAAGAGAAGAGTGAAGTGTTTGAGAAATTCCGCCACTTCAAAATTCTTGTTGATAGTCTTGCTGACCTTAGTCCATAGACAGTTCACCCCAACCCCATCTCCACTCCAATCAAAGTACTTTTTCGTTCAACCCATAATTCCCCTAGTTCTCCATCCACATCTCAAAGCCCTCCACCCACATCCTCTTCCCCCACACATACTCCTTTGACCAAAACTCAAAATTATTCCATTCCTATTACCCCTGTGGTACCCACTGTTCCTTTTATCCCAGTTGTCCCTATCAATCCCCAAAACCTTGTGAATATGGCTATGAGATATGCACCTCTGCAATTACCTGCAAATCCTGTGGCTCTACCTCAGGATTACCAAGCCAAAATCTCATATTTTGACTCCACTGGCCCCTACTCTGCTATTCAACATGCTAAGAGAATGCAGGATTATTTTGAAAACTACGAAATAGATGATGATTGTGTGAGGATGAGAATCTTTGTCTAAAGCTTAACAGGTGATGTTCGAACTTGGTTCAGATCACTTCCTGCAAATACTATCACAACCCCTGGCGAGCTCTACCAATCCTTCACAAACAGATGGGAGAAAAAGAAGGATCCCCTACATATACTTGGTGAATATGACATGATTAAGAGAGGTCCTCAAGAGACAGTTCTGGAATACTGTGCGAGGTTTAATAATGTATATAATGCAATACCCCAAAACCTAAGACCTCCCCCTGATTTGGCCTTATACAAATTCCCTGATGGATTTGACCTTGATATGACTTACCAGTTAAAAGAAAGAGCCCCTCAAACCCTTTAAGAAGCTCAGAAGGTTGCTGTCACAGTTGAGGCAAATCTGATTGCTAAGAGGAACAGGGCTAGATTAGAAAAGAGAGTTGCCTTTAAAGAGGAACCCTCAACCTTTGACCAGAAATTAGATGCAATAATTTCTGGTATGAAGAGGTTGGGTGACAGGGTAGAATCTGTGGAGAGGAAGTCTTCATGGGAAGCACCACCAAACAACTCCAACAGGAATCCAAACTTTAGGAGGAATCAAAACCGTAATGTGGGTAAGGCTAATAATGACCCAGAAATAAGACCTCCATTTCAAGAAAACTATGTTGAGACATCCACTTCAGATGAGCAAGTGGATGATACCCATATCCACCTAATGGGCCTTGATGATGAGCACCAAGTCTTCCTAAGTCAAGAAGATCATGAAGATGAAGACAGTCAACAATTCCAGACCAAGTCAGGTGAGTCATTTGACTTTAAGCAAGGTTATGACACTGCAATTTATGAAATCCATAAACAATACAAACTAAGAAGTAGGACTGTAAACATAACACAGCCTGAAAAAACCAAGGATAGACTGCAGCCCAAGATTGCCATAGTAATAGAACCAATGAATACAACTGATTCACTCACAAAGGAAGTAACTATTGAAGAAGTTACTGAACAAACACAAAATCCACCAGCTACATCATCTATACAGCCTAATCCAAGCAAAAAGTCTCAAGAGGTGAACGAAAAACACAAACCCCAAGATCAATATAAGGATCAAGAAGAAACCTTACCAAATAAAGAAAAGGGCTTCACCCACAGCATTAAGGTCCAATCTGAAAAACCCTTTGACTTGGAAGCCGAAATTGGCAAACTAAAAATAACCATCCCTCTTGCAGAGCTAACCAAGAATGAGATCTATAAACAGCAAATTGAGAAGTCCCTCCAACTCACTCAAAGCAAGGACAATGTCAATGTGTTGGATGACACCCCAGAATTGTTGTTTGGTCCAGAGGTTGATGGAAAAACAGCAGGCACAGGGATCCTACCCTTTTATGTCAGCTTGCATGTACATGATAAGATACTACACAATGCAATGTTTGACTCAGGTGCCTCTCATAACCTGATGCCAAAATCAGTCATGGAAAGGCTGAATTTAGATATTACTAGGCCATACAAGGATCTATTCTCGTTTGATTCTAGCTAAGTTAAATGTCTAGGTCTGATAAAAGACTTATGTGTATCCCTGGTCCAATACCCAAACAAAACAATCTTGATGGATGTTGTTGTTGATGATATCCCACCCGAGTATGGGATGTTATTGTCAAGATCATGGGGGGCTAAATGTCAAGGGTCCCTTCAATTGGACATGTGATATGCTGCAATCACAGTCTTTGGTCAGCCCAAGAGATTATATAGAGAGTCACTCATGAAATACAGGGTTAGCACTACAGAGAAGCCTCAAAACTTCCCTATATATGTTGTCCATTCTGACATAGACTCATATATTTTGTTCAATGACAAAAGAGCTAACACAAACAATGAAGAAACCCAGATAATCAAAATAGATCAGCATGTCAATCAAGGAAATCCTGACATAAAAACAGTGGTTGGGCCAAAAGATGGGAATGTTCAAGAGGACAAGTCAAATTATAATGAAACCAAGACACCTAAACAAGAGCGGGAGTCTAATAAACAAACTGTTCCTCTAGAAACAAAGCTGATCCCACCAAATAAGAAGACTGTCCCAGAAGTCAAACTAAATAAACAACCTGAACTTCAACTCACAGGTCCAGACCATAGAGATATTACTCAACCTCCCCTAGAACATGAGATCCTATGGTTCGTAGAATTTGATGGATCAGTTAACAAGTAAGGGGCAGGAGCTAGAGTTTGGATACATAATAAACAAAACAACTATGTAGAAGGCAGAGCCTATAGACTAAACTTCAGGTGCACTAACAACATGGCTGAGTATGAAGCTCTCCTACTAGGCCTCAAATTAATGCAATCCTTACAAGCCATGAAAGTGTCAATCCTAGGAGACTCAGACCTAGTTATCCAACAAATGAAAGGAAATTTTGTTACCAATGATAAAAGACTCAAGTCTTATAGGTCTGCTGCCACTGAGCTACTCGAGTCCTTCACTGAATTCCAGATTACCAAAATTCCTAGGGCTCAGAACCTCCACGCTCATAGTCTAGCCACATTTGCAAGTACCTGTAAGCTGCCTTTTGAGCCCCATCATTGTTTCACAGTTGGAGTATAACACAAACCATCTGTCCCAAACAATGTTAAGGACTGGCAGATGTTTGATGATGACACACAAATTAACAATTTCTTGACTTTACAAGAAGAGTTTTCAGGTCTAAACATTGACACTGAAACAACAAGTCAATCAAAAAGACTTGGGATAGCAAGTCAATCACAAATACATGGTAAACACAATAACCAAGCAATATCACCCAAAACAGCTACACAAATGCTACATCCTACAATTTTTAACAAACACAACGTAAAAGAAATCCAACAAGTTAAATGTGAGGAGATAGTGGATTATGAAACTGAGGTGATACAATTAAAGGACAATTTTCTTCCAATAGGTTTGGCTCCTTTGGAAGACATTTTTGACTCCAATGATGTTCCCAATAAACCAAAATTGAAGCCCCTGAACACTACCATAGAAGAGCATAACATTGGGACAGTTGAACAACCCAAAATCATAAAACTATCTGTTGCATTACCTCTTGACCAAAAGCACAAATACATTGACCTTTTTAAGGAGTTTCAAGATGTGTTTGCATGGAGTTATGAGGATCTAAAATCCTATGACACCTCTGTAATACAACACACTATCCCACTCAAGCCAAATCAGAAGCCCTTTAAACAAAAATTGAGGAGAATCAATCCCATGCTCCTTCCAGGAATGGAACAAGAGGTACAAAAAATGTTTAAAGCAGGCATTATAGTACCAATCAGATTCTCTGATTGGATTTCAAATCTAGTCCCTACAAGGAAGAAAACTGGTGAAATTAGGCTCTGTGTTGATTTAAGAAACCTCAACCAAGTATCATTAAAAGTCAACTACCCCTTACCCAAGATGGATCACATCCTGCAGAGAGTAGTTGGGGCCTCAAGGATTTCCTTGCTTGATGGGTTCTCAGGTTTTAACCAGATCCTGGTCCATCCTGATGATCAGGACAAAACAACATTTACAACCCCATGGGGAAACTTTAAATATGTTAAAATGCCTTTTGGGTTGAAAAATGCAGGGGCTACATTCCAGAGAGCAATGGATATTGCTTTTTCTAAAGAGATGCATGACTTCCTTGTCATTTATTTAGATGATCTCACACCTTTTTCTAAATCTGACCAAGACCACTTGAAACATCTAAGGCAGATATTCACAACTTGTAGGAAATATGGAGTTTCCTTAAACCCTAAAAAATCCTTGTTCGGTCTAGAGGAAGGAAAACTGTTGGGTCACATTATTTCCAAACATGGCATCAGAATTGACCCAGACAAAATCCAGGCCATCCAACAAATGCACCATCCAAGGAATATAAAGGAATTACAAGCCTTTTTGGGGAAAATCAACTTTCTAAGAAGGTTTATCCCAAACCTAGCTGAGCTGAGCAGATTGCTTAATAACATGCTTAAAAAGGATTCAAAAGTAAAATGGACAGTAGAGGCAAATCAAGCGTTTGAAGGCATCAAGTTTTCCCTTACTCAAACCCCTGCCTTAACCAACTCTCAGTTTGATAGAGAGTTCATCATATTTTCCTTTGCCTCCCAACACACAATTGCTGCAGTTTTACTACAGAAAGATGACCAAGGGAATGAGAAACCCATTGCTTTATTTAGTAAATCTCTTAGAGATGCACCCCTCAAGTACCAGATCATGGAAAAGCAAGCATATTCTTTGGTTAAAGCTATTAAGGACTTTAGGATTTACATCCTATAATCCCATATAATAGCCTATGTGCCCAGCCCAATTGTCAAAGATATACATACTCAAGAGAACTTGGAGGGTAGAAGAGAAAAATGGATTGCAAACATTCTGGAATTTGATATAGAAATAAAACCTACAAAACTGATAAAAGGGCAGGGCTTGGCCAAATTAATGTCTGAAACAAATTTCCAAGCCCTAGACATCAACCAACTGGACAATGAACCGGAGCTGGCGACTCCAAAGATCAACGTAGCCTTTGAACAATCCCCCTGGTATTCTGATATTTGCTATGTGTTACAAAACCTGTGTGCTCCCCCAGGGCTGTCCAGAACAAAATGTAGGTTCTTAAAAATGAAAACTTTAAAATTCTGTGTCATGGAAGAAAATATGTTTTGGAAAAACCATGAGGGCATCCTATTAAACTGTCTAACTGAAAATGAAGCTAATAAGATCATGGAAGAATTTCATGCAAGTGATTGTGGTGGGCATCTATATTGGAAGTCCACTGTGGAAAAAATACTGAGAGCTGGATACTATTGGCCCACTATTTTCTCTGATGTCAAGAAATTCACCACTGCATGCCACAAATGTCAAGTATTTGAAGGAAAGAGACAATTACTGCCACTACCTTAAGGCCTATTGCAACAGAGAGACCATTTCAGCAATGGGGCTTGGATTTCACTGGAGAAATTAATCCCTCATCTTCAGGCCAACATAGGTGGATTCTAACAGCTACAGAATACTTCATAAAATGGATTGAGGCAATTCCATGCAGACAAGCAAATGATTCCACTATCATTCAGTTTCTTGAGACCAATATCCTTGCTAGATTTGGATGCCCTGATAAAATAATAACATACAATGTTGTTGCTTTCAGATCTAAAAAGATGGTCAGCTTCTGTCACAAATTCCACATTACTTTGGGCCATTCTACTGCATATTATCCCCAGGGAAATGGCCTGGCAGAATCATCAAATAAAAGCCTGGTAAACATGATAAAGAAAGTGTTGGAAGAGAACAAAAAAAATTGGCATAAGAAACTTGTCAATGCCTTATGGGCAGATAGATTAACAACCAAAAGATCAATTGGGGTCAGCCCATATGAGTTAGTCTATGGATTAGAAGCCAAATTCCCCTCATCACCAGGGATCCCTATGATGAAGCTACTCCAAGAAAGTCAAGCTCAGCCCAATGATATGCAAAGAAGGGTGAATCAGATTATATGCCTACAGCAAACCAGGGACCAAGTTTATAACAGAGTTCAAATCTTACAAGAAAAGCTCAAAAAGGCTTTTGACAGAAGGACCAAGGCTGAGGATTTTAACATGGGGGACAAAGTTCTCAAGTGGGATTCAAGGAGAGAAAAAAAAGGAAAGAATGAAAAGTTTGATTCCCTTTGGAGAGGACCATTTCTCATCCAAGCAGTACAAGGAAATAACACCTACTTTCTTAAAAATCTTGATAAAACTGACTTGGATGAAGGTCCTGTCAATGGCAGGATGCTAAAGCACTAATTTGACTACCTTCCATAAATGCAGCATGCCTGCCCTTGTACATAAGTTGATGTATATAGTGTTATCTAAAAACATGTGAATAAATTCATTTCAAGAAAACTGCAGAAGCAGAAAAGACTGCACTGCAGCAAGCTATAAATAGGACAGTCTGCATTTTGAGGGATCAAGGATGAAAAACTCCAAATTTTGAAACAACAGCCAAAAGGCCAAGGCAAACTGACCTATTGTTCTTGGTCTTTCAAGAAGAAAAACCATCCCCATGTGGAGCCACTGTTGGATACCTATACCAATAGGTTTCATATTTCATGATTGGAAAATTCAAATGCCAAATATGCTCTACTTTGCTGCTAAAAGATCCCATATTTACAAGGAAAGAAAGGTGTGTACATGCCTGCATGCCTATTAAAGTGTTGATGGATGACCCAACAGTCTAATCTGGATCATGCCATGTTTCAATTTTTTGTTATAGAATAGAGAAAGAAATTTGTCCAAACTGTTTAATCCTGGCAGATCAGTAGTTAGGCAGAGAAACTAAGGTTCCCAATTTCTTAATCTGGCACCTTGGAAGAAATAAGGGTAGTGCTAGATAGGAAATCAAAGGAAAAAGCCAATGGAAAAGAAAAGGCACATAAAGGGTCTGTAAGTCCAAGTGCACCCTCCAAGAAGAAACAAAAAATGCAAGGCAAAATAGTTGGGTAGGTAGATGGGGTTGCAGAAGTGGTGTTCCTTCCAAACTGGAACTTTGCTAACCAAATACAAGGAAAGCAACACAGTGGAGCATGTCTAACTTCCCTTTTTCCTTTTGTTTACCACTCATTACTAACATCCCTTCACTAGCTGTGATTATGAAAGAGTTCAAGGTTATGTTGGTCCTTATTGCCTTTAAAAGCCACATTTCTTGTGCAAAGTTCTTTTCATTTTGATCTACTCTTTAAACTAAGTTGTTTTCAAGAAAACTTAGTAATATTACTCCTCTTTCGTCCTCCCCCTCCATATTGACCTCTAACTTGTATTATTTAACTCCCTATGTTACCTTTTCCCTACTAATATAACACCATGGTGTATAAATCCTAAGCATTGTATAAATACCCCCTCCTTGGCATTATAGCCATATGGTTCACTACTAGGGAATTGGATTAACACCTGGTTAAGCTCAAGAACCAAAGCCTTACCTCTCTGTCTCCGTCAGAACTCATGCTACCCATTCAATCCTTCATTTTGCCATAAAAACCTTGGAAAAACCCCTTTTTACCCCTATACCCGCTCAAAAGCGAAAAATGCATAAAAAACCCAATTTCCCCACCTTATCCTAAGGTTGGGACCAATTTCCGCTTTTTCATGAAAACTTTATCAAAAATCATTTATCCTAAGTTCTGATGCATATGCGACATTACAAAGAAAAATGCATAAAAACCCAGTTATCCTAAGTTTCAGGTTTGATTCACATTTATGAAAATACATAGTGGACCGATGAAAAAACATTAAAAATCCCTGAGGGTCCCACTGGGCATGAAAATCAAGAAAATTATTATTTAAATCCCCGCCCAATGACCGTATCCTTCGCGCAGATTGCTGACCCGATAACCGTCCGATCGAGCTCCTTTAATCCGACGGACGACGTGAATTTCGGAGCGGCCCCGACGTCCGACAGATATCGTCCGATATCTGTCAGACGCTGATGTCATGCAGGGTCCACGCGTCGCCTCCAAAATCCATCGGAGCCCCCTCTGACAGATTCCTCACCGTATAAGAGGTAGCCCAATATCGCGCCACCTGTCCGCCTATGTCAGCGCCCTCTTACCGCCTATGTCAGCGCCACAACCGCACGCCCCGCCCACCACTAGTCCACCTGTCCGCCACCTCACCACCCCCATGGACCGGTCATAGGCCACCACGTCACCTAATGACGTCATGCTGACGTCATCCAACTCGGACCCATCTGCTGACGTCATGCTGACGTCATTTAAAAAAGGCACCAATAACCCGAAAAAGCCATATTTGTTCAAATTTTGCGCATTTTTTGCACTTTTTGCAAAAAACATTGCTACACTCTCTGCATGCGTTTCATGAAGAAAACTCTACCAACCTGCTCGAAACAACCAGGAGATCGTCAACGCGCCTACCCACCAGCTTTTCCGACCCAGGCCATCAATCTACCAGGTATTTGTTCGTGAAAACCTCTCTGAAACCTGGTTTTTCTCTGTAAATGCTAAAAACACTTTAAGCACTAAAAACACGTAAATTCACCAAGAAACAACCTACAACCAGCTCCCCCTTGAAAATTTAATGGTCGAAATTCACTAACCGAGCCATTTAGACTGCAATTTCAGAGAAAAACCCGCATTCTTTGTTCGCGTAGTCGTGAACTAGAAACCATAACCTGCACTCAATTACCGAAAAAGGTCTGTTAGAAACTATAACTTGCCTTCCCACGGAACCAAAACAGTATTTCAATTGCTGTGGACTTGCCCTGTTACCTTGCATTTTCAATTTTCCTCTTCACTCAGGGAGTGCTCTTCCGGCCTAAGAAACAGAAGTTCATTTACCAATTAGAATCCAAGCAACCATGGAGACTCCAGTTGCACCAGTTGCTCTCAATGTTGCTCCCTTAAATGCCCCTCAGAGAGAGCTGGAGTGGCAGGATTTGGCAGACCTAAACTACCAAATCTCAGAGGACTCCTCATCAAAGTGCAAGTTCCACCTTCACCTGCTGAATGAGCTCAAAGCCAGACATAAGGATGGGACAGACATACTAGGCATTTGGAATTCCTTCCTCCCAATATTCAAGCTCCCTCAGGTCAACCAATTCCCTGACCTGATTCATCTATGTGCTGTCTACTATGACCCCATGCAAAGGGCTGTGCTTGACCCTACAGGTTCAGTGGTATTCTACATAACCCCTGAGGCCATTAGAGAGATGTTGCAGTTCAAGACCCAGAAGAAATTGGTCCCCTTGTCTCTAATGGACTTGATCAACCAAGGAGCTAAGATACTAACAGATGCACAAATCTTAAAGCTCAACCAATTGTTCATTACAAACTCTGACACTGTGCTGCACCCTCCTATTTTTGATGGCTACCTCAATCAACTGGGTGTAGATCTTGCATACATGATTAGTTCCATTTTTGGGTACAAGTCACTGGAATTTATTGATGAAACTGTACTAGTAATGATGACTATGTTCTCCCCAGGCAAGAGTCCAATCTGCTATGACTATGCCACATACATTTCAGATAAGATGCATGAGCAGTTCTTGAACCTGTCCAGAGAGAAGGTGTTCAGATACACCTCCTACATGTACCACCTCATCCTGTATTATCAACATGAGAAGTTCTCCTTTGAGATTAAGAGAACAAATGCAGAAGGCAATCCAAGGTCAGTGGTGTATTGGACCTCGGTGTTTCACCTCAGCACCTACTCTCCATATACATACTATGAGTTCATAGACCTCTTCATCCATCCAGCCATGTCTTTATTCTTAAGCTCACCTCGTCCAAGACTGATTGATGAGATGCAGAGGATTCTGCAGCTATCCAAGGTGTACAACATAGGCGATTGGTACTTTTACCAACACTACACTATAATCAGAATATATGGGTGTGAGTTACGCCCATACAGATTGCCCAAGTGTGTGCCTATGAGACTGTTTTCCCTAGAATAAATCAGGCAATTTGGCAATGCTGATATGGTACACTTTGCAGGCAAGGGCAAGAAGGCATAGCTAAAGGTGAAAAATCAATTGGGCCACCTTGTATTGAACAAAAGGGAAGGCTGGAAAGAAGCTGACAGAAAGCTAGAATGCCTTGGCCTGAAAACCAGTTTCCATTGGAAGCCCTATGACCCTAACCAATCCATATCCTTAAGAAGGCTAAAATACAAGCTCTCTAGCTATGAACATGTGAGCTTGCCACACATTGAAATATTTGCCAACCAACCAAAATGGAGAAGGGTCACACTGGAGGAACCAGTCACTCAAGAAGAATTGAATGAAAGAGCTAGAAGGCATCTATTCAAAATGGCTGACTTGGAATCTCCTTCACAGGTATTTGCTCTGCCAAAGCCTCAAGCAAGAGTAGCTGCCTCATCATGTGCAGCACATCAAGAGGTAGTACAAACCACAGGTCAAGCTTAGAGCAAAGGCAAGGAGAAGGATATGGAAGAGCCACAGGCACAACAGGGGCAGGTGCAGCCACCCCAATAGGAACAGAAGCAAAAGGACCAACAGGTACAGGGGGAACAAACAGTAGAGGCCCCAATGGCCAACCAGCAGCAGCCAGCACAAATGGCACCCCCAAGGCAAGATTCAAGAATTGACTCATCTGTCCTCCAAACCCCTCAAGGGGAGGATGTGAACAGGAAAAGAGATAGGGAAACACCCCTTACTGCATCACCAGAGA
>APFE030622603.1:0-26781 GCA_000404065.3 Pinus taeda
CATTAAAAATTAATTATTTAATGTATTTTTTTAAAACCGGTTCGTTTAGACCAAACCAGTCCCGGTTAGACCGGTTCCGGTCGGTAACCCGGTTCATTAGGTGGACCGGTCCGGTCCCCGGTTCCGGTTTTAAAAACATTGGATACCGCCCCTTCGTAATGACTATACGATTGTAGGATAGTCTTAGTACTCCAGGCAGCTGCAAGAAAGTACGGGATTGTAAACTACACTGCCCAAAAGTTGGAAAACCGAAGTAAGGGGGTTGTGCAGCAGGTTGAAGTAAGGCACTGAGAGGTGCTATGCCACAAGGATGGGTGTCACGTGGCTTGACCAAAAAGTGACTGTTGGAAGCACTTTAGATGATTAGATGGTGAAATTTTGATTGAAAGGAGTAAGGAAGACGCATTTATGGAGCATACCTTTGGAAATTTTCCACCAAATATGTATTAATGATTTGAAATTGGAGGGAATGGTTGGATTCAAATTCAAAATCATCTATAAATATGGCATGTTGCCCCGCATTCAAGCACTTTGCTTCGTGAGAGTTTGTATTGAGATTTTTCACCTTGCTTTATGCCAAGTGCAGAACTGTATATCTGGGCTAGATTAGGAGGATCTCTTTTCACGACTAGGGTTGGCTAACGTACCTAAGTTTTTTCGTGAGCATTTTCTGGCCAGAATGACAACAACTCCCCCTGAGACGAAAGCAACGCCATCTATCCCTATAGGATTTCTAACTATGGTGCCTAGGTATCCCAGACCTAAGCCTTATGTACCTAAACCGTCTTCATCCAAGGCGACAGATAAGAAGCTAAAGAAACCTCAACAAGTCCCAGTGAGGTAGTCACCGAGGGAAAACCCTGCGGAAATCTACCAGAAGGGGAGGATGGATAGGTCTCAGTAGTCGATTGAGCCAAAAGATTTGGAGGAAGAAGAACTGTGCGGAGGCCTAGAGGAGATTGATGCTAAGGAGGGTGAGTCAATGACTTGGCTACCAAAGTATATTCTGCCGCGTAAGGCCATAGCTAATGTGCCAAAAGATCCAGACAACACAAATTTTATGTTGTCCATGCCACTATTGTTAGAGAAGGTGGTGTTTGATGGCACGTTGTTGGCTTGCATACCGACACTCAAGATGGAGGATTGGGACTCAGGGGACCATGAGAATTTCCCTCAGCTGACGCCCCCCAAATACCTGTGTAAGGTAGACTATGGAGAATCATAGGTTACATGGTTGGAACCAATGAAGTGGGTAGCTGGTGTTGGCGTCGCGGGGCTCCTAAAAATGCTTTAGGTGCTGCATTTTAGTCGCACCAACATAAACACCATCTATGTGAGCCAATTGTTGAAAAGTGTGCAACAAGAAATGCTAAATTTAGAATGTGCTAAAAATAGACCCGCTAAAAATAGTATGTCTAAAAATAGCAGTTTGGCCAGTGAGGTCATTGGCCACATTGGGTGAGAGGTGAAACTGCTAAAAATAGAAAGTTCTAAAAATAGCATTTCTGGGTCCCTTCCTATTTATAGCAGTCCCTAGTCTATATATAGGAAGTAAAATTAATTTTGATCTTAACAACAGTTTGAAATATTAATTAATTACTTTAGTTGAGTTAATTAATTAAGGAAATTTGAATTTGAAGTCTTTGTGAGCATGCACATGAGTTGTCCCACTGATTGAAGAATTTATCCTTAATTTCCTCCACTGATTGAGGGAATAAGCATGAGTTCTATAATGAGAGAATCAGTTGACTTAGTTCTAACTAATCAAGTCCAGTTGGATTATTTTAACAAGTTGTTAAAATAATAAAATATAGTTTGTTAATGCTTGCATGCATGTGACAACTATTATTTTAGATAACTGAGGATTCACTCATGGACAACTGTTGCATGTCAGTTCTATCAAAGACCCAGTTGAGATTAGATGAGGGACAATGTACTATCAATGCTTAACTATTTCTAGTAAGTAGTTTTGCATGGTTGAGGAACTAGTGTTCTCAAGGAATACATAGTTGGACCATTGGTTGTTTTTGGTATGTTGGAATTAATAGAATATGCTTTTGCTATTATTTCCTAAGAAAACTATGTAAGGACCATAGGGAAAGGCTATATAAACAGGGCTTGGTTGGTTCATGAGACATATCTTCATATCTTCATAGTTCATTGAGAACTGAATAGCTTGAGAGCTAATTATTCTTGTATTGTGAAGAGGATTTCCACTTGATTGATAATACATGGTTAGGGTTTTATGCTGGTGCTTTCCCTTGGATATATCTTGTGTTATGTGTGATTAATTCTCTTGATCAGTTATGCATGTTTCTACTTGATGTTGCTCATGATTTCGATTATGCTTCCATTTAATGTTTTGTAGAAGTAGAACAAGTATTATGCTTTAGGACATTGCATATATCGGTTTGTTCTATAGGTGAAATTTCTACATGGTATCAGAGCACATGTGATCAAGCAATAATAGTATACTAGCAGGAGAAATTCAAAGTTTATTATTCGGGATATAGATCTCAAGTTCTTATCACATCTATTTCATCGATGGTGTTCTATGGTTTGAGGCTTAAGTATGCCCTTGATGGCAACTCAAACTATATAGCTTGGAAGGATCGCATGGAGGCAGTTTTGGAAGATAATGGCCTTAAGGATTTCATTGATCAAGAAATCCCTAAGCCTACTAACAAGACTAAGCAGGTGGAATGGAGGAAGTGCGTGGCTAGAGCTAGGAGAATTCTCTTGGAGGGAGTGCGAGATCACATTGTCTCAAGCCTCCATGGGAAGGAGACTCCACATGTAATGTGGAAAACATTGAAAGATTTATATCAGAATAGCAGTGATCAAAGGAAGTTGGCACTGAAGGACAAACTTCAAAAGATCAAGTGTGAAAGGGATGAGACGATCTCCATGTATCTGAGCAAGCTCGTCACATGCAGGGATGAGCTTGCAAGTGTATGGGTTGTGACATCAGATGAGGATATGGTGAGTCTAGCACTCCTTGGCCTTCCTAAGAGCTGGCATAGCTACCAAGACTCGGTGAATGGAAGGGAGAAACTGCTAGATGGGGAACGACTATGGCCAGATTTGATGCAGGAGGAGATCAGACAGAGCAGCAGAGACAGTTCTTCATCCATGCATGATGAGGAGAATTGTGCCTTAGCGAGTAAGGTGAAGAAGGGGAAGGAGAAGGTTTCTCTTTCCAAATCTAGTTCTTCCAATGATGGGAAGAAGGTTAACAAATTGAAAGTGTGATGCTTTTGTTGTCATGAGGTGGGCCATTATGCTGCAAATTGTCCACAGAGGAAATCCAAGAAGGGATCCGGGGAAGGATTTGAAGGTGAGGCACTTGCTTCACAGTTTGGGTTGGATTTCACACTCTTCGCATGCATGGTTTCATCCATGGTGGGAAGTGATTGGTTTCTTGACAGTGGAGCTTCTTTCCACATGACCGATGATAAGAGTTTTTTCAATACTTTGGAGGAGAAAGGTCTCCAGATACTCATAGCGATGGGTAATAATGAGAAGTATAGTGTCTCAAGTGTAGGCACAGTTATTTTTCAGAGGGAGCATGGAGCTCGCCTTACCTTGACCGATGTCAAGTATGTACCAGGATTGAAGAGAAACTTGGTGTCGATTGCGATGCTAGAAGATAGAGGCTATGATGTAGTGTTCAGTAAGGGAAAGGTTTTCCTTAGACACATCATCACTAGATAGGTGAAGCAGATTGGTTCATGGGTCAAGAACCTGTATGCTCTTGAGGTTCAAGATGCATACAAAGCCTTGAGCAGCAAGGCAACTGATGGAGACTTGGTGGTTGAGAGGGAGGTTATATTACCTCTCAACATGCAGAGCCAGAAGAAGTCTCAGATGATTGTGGAGGAGCCACGATTGGTGCAACAGCTTCAGGAGGTTATGGAGCAACCACAACAGGGGAAGTTGAGTGGAGATTGAGTAGAGAAATATACTCATGCAGAGACCTCCTGTACAGGGAATTTCGAGCTAGGTGGGCTAAGGGATCACATGCAACCATACCTTCAGGTAGGAAGTGGGGCAATATAGAGTGATCGTCCCAAGGAGCATGGGCAGGATCCTTGAGGTACCCAACCTCTTGGATGAGACCTTGCTACAAGAGCCCCGATGTGGAGTAGCAGGAACTGACTTATTGGGTAGAGACAGATGTGGATGGAGCGGCAAAGAGAGCTACAGTGCAAGGAATCCCAGGATAGCGCAGATCATGCAGGCTGCAGCAATGCAAGAGGCACAAGTGTGTTGCATAGTGCAGGGTAGCACAGAGAAGGGTTTAATGGTGCGAGATGCATGGAGATGTTGCAGTAGCGTAGATGTCAAAGAGGGAGCACTTGTCAACAACAAGTGGAGCTTCAGCATCAGAGTATGTTCCTAGCCCAACAGAGTGGTTAGTTGGGAGTGTTTTTGTTCCAATTTTTGTTGGAGCAAGTGGACCGGGTAGATGTGTTGCATGCAGAACATTGCAGAGTTACAGGATCGGGTTCGAGAGGAAGCCTTTCTTGTTGAGAGGGAGTGTTGAAAAGTGTGCAATAAGAAATGCTAAATTTAGAATGTGCTAAAAATAAACCTACTAAAATAGCATGTCGAAAAATAGCAGTTTGGCCAGTGAGGTCATTAGCCACATTGGGTGAGAGGTGAAACTTCTAAAAATAGAAAGTTCTAAAAAAAACATTTCTGGGTCCCTTCCTATTTATAGAAATCCCTAGTCTATCTATAGGAAGTAAAATTAATTTTTCTCTTAACAACAGTTTGAAATATTAATTAATTAATTCAGTTGAGTTAATTAATTAAGGAAATTTGAATTTGAAGTCTTTGTGAGCATGCACATGAGTTGTCCCAGTGATTGAGGAATTTATCCTTAATTTCCTCCAATGATTGAGGGAATAAGCATGAGTTCTATAATGAGAGAATCAATTGACTTAGTTCTAACTAATCAAGTCCAGTTAGATTATTTTAACAAGTTGTTAAAATAATAAATTATAGTTTGTTAATGCTTGCATGCATGTGACAACTATTATTTTTTATAACTGAGGATTCACTCATGGAAAATTATTGCATGTTAGTTCTATCAGAGACCCAGTTGAGATCAGATGTGGGACAATGTACTATCAGATTCTTAACTATTTCTAGTAAGTAGTTTTTGCATGGTTTAGGAACTAGTGTTCTCAAGGAATACGTAGTTGGACCATTGGTTGTTTATGGTATGTTGGAATTAATAGCATATGTTTTTGCTATTATTTCCTAAGCAAACTACGTAAGGACCATAGGGAAAGCCTATATAAATAGGGCTTGGTTGGTTCATGAGACATCTTCATATCTTCATAGTTCCTTGAGAACTAAATAGCTTGAGAGCTAATTCTTCTTGTATTGTGAAGAGCATTTCCACTTGATTGATAATACATGGTTGGGGTTTTATGTTGGTGCTTTCCCTTGGATATATCTTGTGTTATGTGTGATTAATTCTCTTGATCAGTTATGCATGTTTCTACTTGATGTTGCTCATGATTTCGATTATGCTTCCGCTTAATGTTTTTTTAGAAGTAGAACAAGTATTATGCTTTAGGACATTGCATATATCGGTTTGTTCTACCGGGGAAATTTCTACATCAATTGATCATAGTAGTGCACGATGGGTGTCTTTGGCTAGGAGAATCCATCCTAATCACAGACATGATGATCCATCGGATCACCTTACTACCATACCAAGGAGTGGATCTTGTAGAACCGTTTGGAGGAAAAACGCATGAAAATAAGCTCGCGGACCAAATGAAGAGCGAGTTTGGCCTGATAAAGAAGTCACGCAGATACTCTATCCACTCTATCTCGGATCTCACAGTGCAGTTTGTTGCACAAATATAACAGGGAAAGTAATGCGTAGGTGATGCACAGATGAAGTACCGTCACCATTCATCTCCTTGGTTGTGCAGTGCGCCAAAGGAGTCTAGAATAACTGGGCTCAGTACTTATGCAAGGAATTTTTGGAGAATTGTAAGGCCTAGGATGAGGGCAAGGTGTTTTGTTACGCCTGATTTGAGGACAGTGTGTAGCTAGTGGCCAAGGTTATCACCCACACTGTAAGAGAAATATGAGACCATAGATGATTTCAAAGAAAATTTCCACAATTTTCATTTTCGCGCCGAGAGGGATCCCATGAAGATATGGAACAAGTTGCTTTTCTTGGTGGCTAAGGAGGACATAGCAGGGGTCGTCAACAAGTAGCCAACTGGTTGGCTTACCCCATCAGATTCCGACACAGGTACTAATAACGTTGCGGAAGATTCAACCGCAAAAACGATGGAAGTGGAGAAAAATAAGGAAGAATAGAAGGCTTCCACCCAGGAGAAATTTGCGCAGAAAAAGGAAGCTACTGCCAGAGAAAAATAAGCAATAACCAAAGAAAGAGTAGCACAAGAGACGATGACGTTATAGGCTACCATCAATGTTGAAGAGTCAAACACACAAAAAACACTGAAATAGGAAGAAACAGAGGAAGGAGAGGAAGGGGGTGCGGAGCTAGAATCCCCCTTCGTGGTAAAGAAAAGGAAGAATCATACATCAACTGAGTCGCACAAGAAACAAAATTCCGACCAATCAGCAGGCACGACCGCTTTAGCCCTTACTCAAGGGGATTTGGATGAGATAGGCAACATGGTCCGTGATGCGATGACTGATCTTTGGGGCCACTTTGAGAAACAGTACCAACTGTTGTCTAGGTAAATCCTCTCTATGGACATAGACGATCCCTCTAGACCAATGAGTGGGACTAGCAACCTATGTGATAATATACAAGACACTTCCCTAAATTACAATTGAAATGAGAGGAGAGGAAGATGGCCTACTTCATCCTAATGCTATAATGCACTCCTTTGTTGAAGATCTTGAATCACTCGCTCCTCTAGCTCAACCCTACTGCTCACAACATTTGGATACCTGCACAATAGATCAAAGACATAACAAAGGATATGAGTACAACAAGCATAATTGAAAGTAATCCACTTAACAGATCAAGGAGCATTAAGATAAATGATGCATTAACATAAAAATTTATGGAAAGTGAGCCAGAAGTTGTATATATTAATGAAATAAAGGAGCAAGCATACAACCAAGCCTTGATGCCAATAAGCTCTCCTTGAGTGAATGTCCAAGTCCTAACTCAAGCTCTCCAAGCACTCCTTCTCCAATCCAAATGAGTAGCATGTAGGCATTATCTCAGCATAATGGTGTAAATAATTAGAGACCAACCATTTGGGAATGAGAGAGGATGAATATATAGGCAGGGAAAGGGAGTTAGGATCTCTCCAAAGACAAGAGAAGGCCCTCATCTGAAGGAGGTAGCTCATCAGAATAAGATCAAAGGGAAATATTGGGAGAATATCCCAAGCCCGACACGAGAAATGGATAAGTGTCATGTTCAAGAGCGACCTGCTGCCTATACAGGAGATGTTTTATTTTCATTTTTCCCCACTATTTCTAGTGAGTACCCCAATTATTTTTTATAGCAAGCTTTAAGGGGATATGATATGGTTGTCATATAAGTTCATTCTTTGAATGAATCCATCCTAGTAAGTTTACGAGTCCTAGAAAGGAGAAACTTGGTCTCGTCATGGTGACAAGTCTTTCATCGTTTAATTTTTTATGAGTCTAACAGAAGAATAACTCGGTATATTTTTTATATTTAGAGAATTTGAAAAAGAGACAAAAAAGAAAACTCCATCATGTCTTTTTTCGTAATTTGTCTCTCAAGCCCAAAAAGGTAGAAAACAATATTCAAGAGAACCTCTTGACCATGTCGACCAAGGTGTACCTTTTTCGTAAATAGTCAATCTCAGCTCGAAAAAGGGGTAAATGTATACTGAGACAACATCAATTCATTTATTTTAACGAGTTCAAAAAGACAAGTACTCGGTGATATTTTAATATTTCTAGAGTCAGAAAATAGCTTAAAGATGACTCCAGTGGGGTTCCTTATTCGTTTATTTTTAATGAGTCTGAAAAAGAGATAAAACAAAAACTTGTTGAATCAATAAAAAATGATCACTGTAACCACCGAAAAGAACCTGTAACTACACAAAGACAACCACACATCACTAATATCGAGGAAAATGAAAAAATATTGCAAAAATGTATTTAAAGCAATAGAACAAAATAAAAAACATTTTTACCATTTCACTTGGAGTAAATTGGAGAGTGCATTTTACCCTATTTTCCTTTATTCTTCAGGCAAGCAGTGTGGGAGATCTAGGGAACCATTTCACGAAACATCAGCTGCAGGTAAGCGCTATTCCCTTTTCCTTGCTTTTCATTCTACTTTCATGTTGTTTCATAGGATTTTTGCTGGCTAAAAGGGAGGATTTCAAATTTTAAAATTGGGGGCGATTAGTACGAATCTACTCATTGGATTCGCACTAATTGCACCTAAACCCAAAAGGCTCTCACACTGCCAACACAGAAACAATTAAAATAGATGCACTGGCTACAAGGAAGAAAAAAATAAAGATAAATCCCCTCTCTTGATCACTTTTTTTGAGTTTTTGATCCATGGAAAGGAATTTAATCAATGTAAATGGTTGTTTTGCAGGAGTTTTCGATAACATGGTTATCAAATGGAAGGAAAGGGGCCATGAGGCAAAATATCACCAGGATGCCCAAAATGATGAATGTGTTAACGCTTTGATGTATTGCAGGTTATTGAAATTCTTTTGAACCCTAGGATACAGAGCTGCTACACTATCTGATCAGTCTATGGGATGTTGATCGGTAGATCTTAACCATTGGAGACTAAGAACTAGAGATGGAAGTAGATGATATCTACTTCATTACTGGATTTTCTAGAAGAGGGCAAAGAGTCCAACTCTTTGGATCTCGCAGTGGAGGTGAGTGCACCAATGCCTTAATCAGAAGGCATTGCTTAGGTGCAAAGACAACTGTAAGTGGGAAGGTGAAGATAATGACCATCAACAATCTTCCCTTGAGGACAGTTCTACACACCATGACCCATATAGTTGGGGCACAAGCTTTGAACGAGATCTGGAAATCACAATTCCAGTATGCAGTGGATTGCCTTACTCCAACGGTGTTCAACTAGTGTGAGGGTCAAAATGATCCAGGTGGCTCTAGAGAGACACACAGGACAAAGATGGCTCGAAAATCAAAGTGTTTGGATTGTGCTTGAACTAGGACAAGATTGAAGACCTTATCATCCTGATCGTGGTGGTGCGAACGACTCGTCAAACTGAGCTCGTATGCAAAAGATAGAGCTCTTCAAAGTTTGACGTAACAGGGGAAAAGTGGGGCCCACAATATGCCACATGGCATCCCAATAAGCAAATGGGACCCACATGGCAGACCATCATCCATTGACATGTGGCATTCTCTCATTTGTCTAATAAATTGGCATAAGAGACAAAAATCAGGGGAAATGGTTAAAATAAATAACCATGTAACAAAATGTTGTTTAATAGTTATTAATAAATATATAAACAAATCACAATAACCCCTTTAAACCCCTAACAATCGCATCAAGGCATGGTTTTGGGATCAAAGGCAACAAACCCCACCGAACCCTTTAAAACCACCATATTGCAATAATCACAACCATATATATATATATATATATATATAACAAAACAATGTATTAAGGGGTGGGCGTGGGCCATCTCGGTGGACCCGGCTCGAACCCTAATGGTCCACACATCTGTTCAAGCACTGATCCTAACCACCGATTGCGATACAATGCAAAGCGCCGATTATATCGCTGATAACAATATCGGCGAAACCTTATATCGGGTGCCGATATGTGCGCCGCACCCCTTGCAACTGCCAACCATCGATTTTGCGGAAACAATGTGCTAATAAGGCATAATGCTGGGTTTTCGGGATTTATGGTTAAAAGGCTTATATATGGGAGAGGCGGGATTTGATCCCCCAACATCTCCTTAACCATCTACCTATTATTACTAATGCGCCAAACTACCTACGTTGGTAAATCCGCCAATAAGTTTATTTAAACTCAAGCTTTTCCCTCTGCACGTAATTCGAAGAGGAGAGAGACTACAGACATGAATTTTGAGGTAGAATGCAGGCACAAATTTCAAGGAAGTAGATTAATTAATATTTTAATGTAGGAACCATGAATTTTGCAAGAGGGAAAATTTTTCACTTTCTCAGAAATTGACAAGTTTTATATGGTTTTTACACCTCTCATCGCCAAAAACACAATGGTGTTGTGCGTTTCTTCATCAGAGGTCTGTATTTCCAGTCAATTCTAGAATGCATGTGGAACCATGATTTCAGCAAAACCAGGGAGTGGAACCATGAGCCATGAAATTTTCCCAAGGAGGTAAACTTTTGACATTTCAAAATATAGTCAAGTTATACTTGTTTTTCATGGTTTTCCATAGGGATCAATGGAGTGATCAGATTCGACATCTGAGTTGCAGATTTATAGTCCATCCATGGAACAGAATCTTTGAGGAATCTCGGGGGAATCTAGGAGATTCCTTGAGCCCAAAATTCTCAACTTCTCATAATTTGGATTTTGGACAGTCGATTCAGCACTACTCGATTCCACAAATCTGATGGTGGCTTCAGATTTCTTTTTCTATCATTTATTTTTCTAGTCACTTTTCTAAGTGCCAGTGCAGATGTCCACATTCATATGCGAGCAACACTCTTCATGAGATCAATGCCTTGAGAGCAATGGTTTGAGCAGCTTCAGTAGTGAGACATCCACTTCTTCATATGGCCTTTGGCTGTGAGGTATATGATGTGTTCATGTAATTCTTCTTTCTGCATTATGTTGTACAGATCCATGATTCATGTTGATGTAGGATCTTGTTTATTACATGTTGTCATGATTCCTTGCTTGATTTGATGCGAAATCTTTTTTTGTGATGTACTTGCTGTCATAACTCTTCATGTTATGATTTGAGATCCCTTGTTGCATGTTGTTGGGATACTCTTGTTATTGTCATGCATGTGTTTTGCTTTGACATCCCTTTTGTGCCATGTTAGTGGGATGCACACCATGCTTGTTTTTTGTGTCATACTGATAGGAGTCTTTTGATTGAGAGTTCTAGCTGTGGGACATCTCTTAGAGCCACTCCCGCATGAGGGGATTCTTCCTTGTATGATCACGACATCATATCTGTGTACATCATCTTTATTGACAACACATAATGCAGTGGTCTACACCATCTTGACACTAGGGCCCAGAGACGTAGTCCCTCCTAGACGAACTTTGTTATCAACGGCTTATGTTTTCATGTGCTGATGATTGTTATGTTCATGTTCTTTTCTGCATACAGATGTATTTGTTAATGTTCCTTTAAAAGCAATTTTAACACATCACGAAAGTAAAAGGTCTTGGCAGGGTCCTTCTTCACACTCGGACTTGGATCACAAAATGAAGAGGAAACTAACCAAAGGCAAGTTGGGAAACTTGATGAATTTTAGCTTTGGTTCGATTTTGGTCACTTTATTTTTGGAGTGTGTGCCATTATTTCAGTACCAGTGGGTAGAGTTGGAGGATTCTTCTCCACAATATCTGAGGTTGCTCAGATGGAGTGAGATCATGCCTCTTCGAGGAGGGGGCCAGCGGATGCATTTCCCTCTGCCATTCTTTGGTTAACTGCACCAACAACTGATCTTTTTCAATGACTATGCCTATGTAGGCATGAAATTTAAAGGAGATATATATCTACCTCTACCATCAAGTGAGCAGTGGACCGATGCAGGTAAAACTTGTTTTTGGAATTTTCAATTTTTATGAGTTTTTTTTGCTAAAGTACTTCCGAGAGTTTACTTGTGATAAATGTGCATATGTGGGACTAGAAAGGCCTCCTGGCATGTCATCAATAACACGATGAGTAGCACATCAAATAGAGGATTCTCCATATGTGGAAGGAGTAGACCCTATGGTAGATATGGGACGAAATATGGAAGTGATTACTTGAGGGATTCCTGAATACATGACTATAGATGACGTGCCACTGCGATACTGGAGACACACAGTAGGAGTGTCTGCGAGTCTGTGTCGACTGTTGGGCTTAGTGATCAGAGAGGTCTCATGCTATCACGAGCATCATGTGGGCGAATATCCTTTTCTAGTTGTGTTTCTTGCAATATTGTAGCCTTTGAAAGCCATGTGTCCTAGAACACATATTTTTTGAAATTTTGATGAGCAAACTTTGAAAGACACGATATATATTAGTTTTATAATTTACACAAATGTCTATCAAGAACATAATTTGATAATGCATCTGTTAGTGTATTCAAATTTCGTGGAATGTGTTAATATGTCATATAATCAAAATTTCTTTCCAGTAATCGAACATGTAGATACATACACAAAATTTGTGGATTTCTTACCAAGAAATGACTATTCAATTGTAACACAACAAGTTGTGAATCTAACTCAACAAATAAATTTCTAATGCCAAGAGCAACTGATTTGGATAACAGTTCAATAATTGCACTATAATCGGTAATATTATTAGTTGTTCGTCCCAGGTAAATACCTTGTAAATCGGTCAACTCGCCATAAGGGGAAAAAAGTGCCCAAGCTGCAGAGGATAAATTTTTTGTGCTACGACAAGGACCATCAGTAAAATCAACATAATGGTTTGACGACATCTGCAAACCGAGTGAAACACAAGGTAAGAAGAAGAAACATGTCTGCAAATCAAACAATCACACCAAAAAATCAAAACTGCACACCAATGAATTCACACATTAATGTACAAAAGTAATTATACAAAACTCACGCATAATACTTTTTTAGATAAATCTCGTTGTAGGGTTGTGATAACGCATTACCTTCATAGTCAACTAGCTCATAGGCACCTTTTTGCAAGACACGTTGAACAATGTATGGCCCATGCCACATAGGTTCGAACTTCCCAACTCCTAAATTATCATTAGCTTGGTCATACATTAAGACCAAGTCACCTTCAATGAAAACTCGAGGAGAAACAGTTTGATCGAATTGAGCTTTAGCTTCTTTTTTCTGTGCTTCAATCACCATCGCAACAATATGACAGGTCTCATCAAGCCTCTCGAGATAAAGTAACTGCTCCTCTTCAGGTGAGGTATCAGGAAGTAGCTTGATCGCTAGCTTTAGTGAAGGAATTTCACACTCGATTGGGAGTGTTGCCTCTAAACCATAAACCAAATAGAATGGAGTGAAATTAATGGTTGTCTTATCCGAATTCTAGTAAGCCCAAAGACCCGAGAATAGCATGAGGTGCCAATTATTCTTATGCTTCCCAATGGTTCGTTGAAGCATATTAATCAAGGCTTTGTTAATTTATTCAACTTGGCCATTGGCATGTGGATAGTAGGGATTTGAGCTATCATAGTGAAGACCCAACTGAGCAGTCG
Organism: Pinus taeda; assembly: GCA_000404065.3. Taxonomy (NCBI): domain Eukaryota; kingdom Viridiplantae; phylum Streptophyta; class Pinopsida; order Pinales; family Pinaceae; genus Pinus; species Pinus taeda. Next base: position 13,408 of record APFE030622603.1, read on the forward strand.
ACTCTTCCATCATGTACTGACGAAAATGTGATCCATGATCAGTGACAATGGCTTGAGGAACGCCAAAATGGGCTATGACATGGTTAAAGAGGAACTAAGTAGTAGGGATACCATCAGCATTATATGTAGGCATCACCTCAACCCATTTAGTAAAATAGTCAACATCGACGATGATATAGCCATGCCCCCCGACTGAGTGAGGGTTACATGTCATAAAATATATGCCCCATTTAGCAAATGGGCCAACGGTAATGATTGGGTGTAAGGGTGCTGGTAGGGAATGCTGCTTGCGGTTATAAATTTGATATTCATGGCACTTTTGAAGTACCAGAATACAATCTTGGAAGATAGAAGGCCAAAAATAATAGGAACGAAGGATCTTCTAAGTAGTGGCATAGCCTGACATGTGACCACCACATGCCCCAGAGTGGAAGTCATTCAAGACTCATTCAACCTCTTTAAATGTTATACATCTATGAAAAAAACAATCAACATTGACTCGGTACAATGTATCACCAATAATACGAGAATGTTGAGACCAATGTCGGATGCCCTGTCAGTCGGGTTGAGATAGCTCGGATCAGAAAGTTTGGGTCTGAATATAAACAATAATATCTTCATAACACAGGTCAAGAGTGCTTATGAGAAACAAAGTTTCATCAAGAATCTGCTTAGTAAAATCAATGGAGGTGTTTGCAGAAGGAAGGGCGTAGATTAATTTGGCAAAAACAAGTGACTTCTTTGATTTGGCGACAGTGAACTCCAAATAAAAATCTTGTAGGATAACAATCCATTTAGAGTATTTTCCTCTAAGCAATTGAAAATTAAAAATATAAGTCATGGGGTTATAGCAAGAAATCACTGTGGTCTTTCGTAGAAGAATGTAATGGAAAAATCGTTGAACATCATGGACTACTGCCAAGGCAAGTTTCTCGACATGAGCATATCGAGTTTCGGTGTCAAGAATATTTCGAATCAAATAATAAAGCACATGTTCATTTCCGTCGTCATCATCCTGGACCAGCACCATAGAAATGGTATTGTCATTCGTGGCTAAGTATAGGAAATAATCATGGTGATAGTCAGGGGGATGTAATAAAGGAGAAATATTGAGTGTTTTCTTTAGACCATTGAAAGACTTTTGGGAAATTTCATCCTAAATGAATGTGATCCCCTTTTTGAGTAAGCGAATAAATTCTTTGGCAAGCTCAGCGTAATTAGGGACAAAGCGACGAAGAAAATTATTCTTTCCTTGCAAACTCAACAATTGGTGCAATGATGAAGGAGGGGGTAGTTTTACAATATAGCCTAAACTTTCATAGGATCTATTAGGATACCTTCTTTGGACACAACAAAACCCAGGAGCCAACCAGAATCTATGTAGAAGACACATTTATGTAGATTGAGATGGATATTATAGTGTCGACAATGGAGAAATATTGCTCGAAGGTAGTCCAGATGGTCACGATGCTTAGCAAAATTAGCTGGTAACTTGTCTATATAAGGTTGAACAATGTGTTTAATATCATGAGAGGCATATGCCATTACTCTCTGAACGGTAGCACCAACATTTTTAAGACTGAAAGGGAGCATATTATAAGAAAAAGTCCCCCATGGATAGATGAAAGTTATCTTGTGTTGATCAGCGGGTAAGATGTTAATCTAGTTGTAACCAGAAAAACCAACCATAAAAGAAAAAATCTCACTCCCAACGCACTCATCAATAATTTGATCAATAAAGGGAGTGGGATAATTATCTTTAGTGCATGCACGATTGATATTGTGGTAATCAAAACAAACTCGGATTGTTCCCTGTTTTTTAGTAACAGGTACAATATTAGAGACCTAATATGTCAATGGGATAGGGTAAATAAATCCAACCTTTAGAAGTTTTTCAACTTCACCCTTAATAGCAGCAACTTTCCTGGGATGCATGGGATGAAGTCGTTGACGAACAGGCTTCACATTAGGATACATAGGTATTTTATGCACCACAATAGCTAGATCAATACCAGAAATTTCCTCATACGACCAAGCGAAGACATCACAAAATTCTTCGAAAAGGTTAGTGTAAACCCTGATCTCATCAAGAGAATAGGAAACCCCAATGTGAGTGTTCTCGACAATTCCAGGTTTAATGGAAATGTTGATTGGCATGGTTGTAGTGATATTTCCCATATTACCTTTGGACAAAACTCTATGCACCAAAACAGGTGTTTGAAGTGGATGCGTTGGGTTATGAGAAACAAAAGCCTAGAGACAAGAGGGAATCTCACTTAGACTTGGATGAAACAAGGAACAATGATGGGCATCATTCCAAGCAGTTTCGTCAAGAGATGTAACCTCAAAAATACTCTCGTCAGTAGGGAATATCTCATTCAAGGGATCTGGAGAATCCCAAGAACCAAGCCAAGGAAATTGTGAATAGGTATCTAGGTGCATGCTGAGAACAACATGACTTTCTGAAGCAGCCCCTGAAGCTGAGATAATTTCTTGATAAGATTGTTGTAGAGGAATTAGTGGCATAGCATCACCAAACGAATCAACCTGATCAGGAGAGGGAACAATCCATGGTTAGTAGAGATAGAGATGATGTTGATCGAAGTGACATGCAGAGGTAGGAGAGAAAATGTTCCCGTTAAGGCAAAATCTTTGAAAAGACCTGCCCCCACATGGAATATCGATATTTCCCACATATGGGATGTTTCCATTTGAAGCACTGGAAGAGAAAAAGGATAATTGATCGACGGTGACAATTTTCCCTTCATGGGGAAAATGGAGCACCTAGAACAAATAGGAAACCACACAAAACATGGCATGAGTACAACTTCTCCCAAGTAGAAGGTTGTAATTCAAATTCGCATCTATAACTTCTACTTATAACTTGTCATTATTCCCATCCAAAGTGATGGGAAAACTTGTGAGAATATCATAGGGACGAGAGCCTCTACCATCAAAGGCCTCCAAGGTGTTTGGGGACTAGTTGAGAGATGGACAACCAATGGCTTTCCAAAATGAAATAGACATGATGCAAGTTGAAGGACCTTCATCAATGACAGTTTGATGGATCATCTTTCCCTTTATAACAAATTGATTCAAAAATGCAATTTGATGAGGAAGAGAGGAACATGGTTTTCTAAATCGAAAGTAATCAAATTTGAATCAGCAGGATCGATGCCTCCTGTAGCAGACAATAATGATTTCCATTGTGTTGGACAAGTTTGGAGAACTTCCAAAGCAGACATCATCGAAGGCGCTTGAGCTAAATATTCAACAATATTGTAATGTTGAGCAACTCTAGTGTTCAGATTATAGGATGAATTCTGAAGCACACCTTTGGGAGGCAGTCAGATGACAGATTCATTATTAGGTCTCTCAATATGGAGAGGACCAGAACTGGGTGGAGCAAAAGTGGAAGTTATATCGGTGTTTTCCTTTTCCACCATATGCTTTTGAGGGGTTTGATAATCTTTCGATTAAGCGGCTACATAGATAGGTAATGAACCCATCATCATGTAAACCTGAGAACCAGATTAGGCAGAGGATTTTGGTTGGTCTACCAACTAATTCTGCTGAGATGGGAATGGCTCTTTTAATATAGTCGGGGTACTTTTCAATAAACAACTAAATTCTACACGTCAGGGACAATCCTTGGTGTAATGATCTTCCTCGCAAATGAGGCAAGGATATTTCGACTTTCAATTGGATACATCATTAGTAGATGACTTAGGAGGATCATGTTTTGGGGTATCAGATTTTTCTTTAATTTTACCCTTCTTCTTATCTTTCAAGCCTTTGTTTGTCATGGTAGACTGGACGACATTGACCTCAGGGGTTTTACCAGGATTTGATGAGTTTTTTGAAGGATGATTAGAACCAATATTCAAAATGGATTGTTGCTTCAAAGAAGCTTTAGTAGAAGTTTGGGATCTTGAGCCAATTATACCATCAACAGGTGGTACATATGGAGACTTCGAAGATGCAGGATCCAAAGATGGCCTTGGAGCATCGAGTAAAATTTCATATAGTGTGCCATATTTGCAATAAACCAAATCCAAATACTAGGCATGGGAAATAACTTAATCCGGTAACACAACCTCCCATTGCTATATCTTCAAAAATTTGGTTTATGAATGACTTGGTGAACCATTCGGTCAAAAACTCATCAGGGATTTGGAATTTGATGAGGTGACGCTGACGTCTCCATTCATGGATATGATCGTAGATATGGGTCAAGGTATCTTGCTTCAAAGATGTGAGCAAGTGGGTACCAGTTTCATAGCGAACTGGTAACTGGAAGTGGGTGAGAAAGGTCGTGGCCAATGAACTAAAGTCTGCATAGGTACCTCAAGGCAACGTGATGTACCACTTTGCTCCAACACCTATCAAGGTTCACTGAAAGAGGCAGTGACAAACAGAATCGTCAACGTAGGAATTGGAAGAACAGCATAAGTGATATGTCATCACAAGGGCATGAGGATATTCTTTAACTTTTCCTTTAAATTTGGGGCAATCAGTCGGAATTTTAGTGGGAACTGCAGGCCAATAAGGTGAATGAAGAATTGGATCATTAGTAGGCCTCGAGACATCCGACAGTTCCAACATCGCTAAAAATGGAAATTGCAGTTAAATGGCATATAAGGCCTTTGATGAGGCCCAGTCTCCGGGTTCTAAACTTGTTGGTAAGGATTGTCCACCCAAAGTGGAGGATTTTTACCATAAGGGGCTTGATTTTGCGCCCACTGAGGGGTACCTTGACCATAAGGTGGATTCTGTCTAGGGTAGGGTTGATATTGACCTGCCATAGGTCATTGATAACCATGAGGATAAAAATTATGTGCAACATATGGATTATACGGTTGTTACACCTGTTGACCCTAGTAATAAAGCTGCTAGCCCTACTGTTGCAGGGGTTGGCCTTGGGTCTGCAAGGTTTGACCTTATTTATATATATGTTGGGCTTGCTACTGCAATGGTTGACCTTGTAGATACAAGGGTTGGTTGGGTTGTTGGACAAACTGTGTTCTTTGTTGCAAAGGCTGTTGAAACTAATGTAAAGGTTTCCCTTGTTGCTACAAAGGATGTTGTTGCAAAGGTTTCCTTTGTTACTGTAAAGGTTTTTGAACAGTTCCTTCAGGGATTCCTTGTTGGTAATGATAAGTTCCAATTGGGATTTGACTATATGCATCGGGAATAGGATTTTGACCAAGTTGCACATGAGGACCAGCTTGCGGAACATAAGGTGGATTTTGTAGTGCTTGTGAACCATATGGAACATAAAATTGTTGGAGAGGTATCTGGGCCATGTAAGGTTGTTGATACTAGATATTACCTACCCCATATGAGTCAATAGGATTAGGAATACCACTAGGATTAGGTTGATTCACTCCAACCACGTGAGGTTGTTATCCACTCACATGGGTTCCACTTGACACAAGAGGAAAGTTAGGATCCCCCCCCCCCAAGGTTGTGAATGGGGAGGTGGTACATTTTGTCCACTTGATAGAGGGACTGAGGAACTTACAGACGTATAAACTAAAAATGTCGATTGCACCAAAATGGAAGTTTGAAACGACGATAAGGGTTGCGACATAATCGTTGGTTGAATCAGAACTGAAGTAACGACAATTTCCACAGTGATATGAGATCTCACGTTAGGAATAAACGAACCAGACATAAGCATAACATTTGATGACCAAATTGGTTTTGGTATAATGAAGAAGCACTGAGATTTCCTGAAACTAATTGAGACAAGGTTGTAAAATCATGTGGAAGCATAGGCCCACTGTTTTCAGGAGGCAGTTGAGATGGAACTCTTCCTACATAAGGAAATCTTTCTAGAGGAAAGTCATATTCAGATTCATTATCAACATTATGAGTGTGAGTAGTGGAAACTTCTAGAGGACCTTGAGGAGAGGTTGGAATCTCACCTTCTGAATCTAGAGGTGGAAACAGTTGGCGAGGAAGAATATGAGATGGGCAAGGAGATAACTCCAAAGAAACACCTGATTGGTCATATGGACTATAAGGATGTTGAGGAGATATCACAAATGGATCAAATAATGGATTTAGAGGATATAAAACAAACCTCTATGGACTCTCAAGGGTTTCTTGATCGGATTCCTGAGATGATGATGAATCTTGAGGTGGAGGTCGAGAAGCAAGGAGTTGGATGCTTGGGACAATTCCAAGTTCAAAGCCTTGAGCTTCAAGTGACTGCGAAATTTCAAGATGAACTCCTTGTGAAGACCCTTTAGTATCACACGATGAAGGGGCACTGTGAGGTGAAATCGATGGTTCAACCACAATGAATTTCTCTCAAGAGCAGAAGGAGAAGAGATGATTCGTTGAGGGTTGATTAAAATTAAAATTTACAAGGAATTAATCAATGTGAGGCCAAGAAGCAACCGCATGGGTTCGACATGTTATTGTTGGCAGTTAATTTTATGACATGAAACAACAAATAAATCAAAATGGGTAATGCTACGCAAGAGGGTTTACCACGTATCTATGAATCATTATATACACCTTAGTCGAAACCAAGGACTTGACGCACGATGGTCGATCTCCCCGAATGTTGTGTTCAGGGCATCATGTTTACAAGGCGGCTGAAAAGTTACCTATGTCTAAAATATAGCAACCTAGTGGGGTCTCCCAATATATACTCGACGGTACAGGGAACACAAGTTCGTGTTAGTGATGTCTAATGCATAACTGTTTGATGAGAGTGTCCCTATATGCTTCCCATACTTAAGTGCCTCCTATATACCTAAAAGTACTGGAGAACCTTCGATATACTTCTGTACTGGGATGGGATTTCACCCCCGGGATATAATGCAAGTAGTTAATGATAGTTGTTATGTTTAAAGACCTTGGAACATGTCTCTAGCCTAGACCTCTAGATATTTGTGTTTGGTTACAAATGCTTCTTAGGTTGATTGCGGTAAATTTTAAGTTTATCTTCAATTAAGTTTCAGTTTGATGGCTCAACAATGTCACCTGAATTACTATGATGCAAATAAATGATAAAAAATGAAATCTTTTCATTCGATGAAGGATAAAATAATGAAGGAAGAGAGACAACCAAATAATGCATCAATTAAGCAAAATGCATCAAAACAAAACTCTTAATATTTCCAATGCAAAATGTAAAAATGAGATCTAATATTTCACTTTCACTAACAAATGCAATGCCAAGATGCAACCCTATGAGAAACAAAAAATCACTTCTTTTTTTTTCACTAAGATGCACTAATCTTTTGTTCTTTTTCTTTCACTTTGATTCAACAATGCAAATTAGTGCAATGAGCAAATTAAAAATGCAATCTAAAAAAACTAAAATGAAAATTTCATTCACTTATGGTTTCGAATGCAAACTGTTTCAAAAATATTAAAATGAAGAAATCTTTCACTTTCCATTTTGAAACAAAGAAATCAAAATAAGCATTCACTTTCAGTCCTACCAAAGAAAAAAGTTGTAATCTATGTTTAACAATGGAACAAAAGCGATTTTCGAAGCACTAATATGACTCAATGCTAATGAAAATAACTTCACAATCATGAATTGAAAGCAACTTGAGAACAATGTCTTGACTGCAGCAAGACTCCTAAATGGAAGAAATCAATCTTGGAGAGACAGACCAAGCAATGAGCAAAGAGTGACCTAGAAACCCTAGAAACCCTAGAAAGCACTCAAACTTCAAAAATACATCAATAAATCCAATAGACGAATTGTAATTAAACAAGGATGAAAATCAAGACAAACACACCATAGTCACACCGGAAAATTACTGACAAAGATAAAAAACCACTGAAAACAAGAAGAAACCATAATTTTCTTCTATCCTCTGGGATCATCGCACCTGTTAAAGGAAAAATGGTGATGAAAGGCAGATCAATGCAACTGTAATTTGGAAAACAACACTGTCAATGCTTCTGTCAAAGCAGAAAATGCGTTGGGTGAGAAAACTAAGGAAAGAATAAAAAAATTTCAAGATCAGAGCAGGCTAAACATTCGCAAGAAATAACCAATGACTACAAATAGCTACAATGATGCATACAAGCCAGGAAATCAACGATTGGTCAAACTCATCAGAGAATCTGATCGAAGGAATGTATGGAAAGGATTATAGCTTCCCCAGTGTAGTTGTCATTTTGTTGTCTAGGTAAATCCTCTTTGTGGACAGAGATGATCCCTCTCACCCAATGAGTACGACTAGAAACCTATGTGACAATCTACAAGACACTTTCTTGAATTACAATTGAAATTAGAGGAGAGGAAGATGGCCTACCTCGTCCTGATGTTATAACACACTCCTTTGTTGAAGATCTTGAGACGCTCGCTCCTCCGGCTCAAATCTACCGCTCACAGCGTTTGGATACCTGCACAAGAGATTAAAGACACAACAAATGATATGTGTACAATAAGCATAATTGAAAGTAATCTAGTTAACAAATCAAGGAGCATTAAGATAGATGATGCATTAAAAAAAACATTTATGGAAAGAGAACCAACAGTTGTATGTATTAATGAAATAAAGGAGGAAGCATACAACCAAGCCTTGATGTTAATAAGTTATCCTTGAGTGAATGTCCAAGTCCAATCTCAAGATCTCAAAGCACTCCTTCTCCAAGCCAAATGAGTAGCATGTAAGCACTATCTCAGTATAAGGGTGCAAATAATTAGAGACCAACCATTTGGGAATGGGAGATGATGAATATATAGGCAGGGAAAAGGAGTTAGGATCTCTCCAAAGATAGGAGAAGGCCCTCATCTCAAGGAGGTAGCTCATAGGGATAAGATCAAAGGGAAATATTCAGAGAATCCAACCACATCCACACAAAACAACCTCCAGCTCGTCATTCTGGAAGCCTCTAGATCACCTAGCTTCTTGTCCTCTTTGGGAAAAATTTCCTTTTAGAGATTAGTGCTAGTATCAAAGTAAAAAGTGTGTTGGAAGCACGAGGCTAGTATAATACAACTTGTCATCAACACTAGTTGCCAGTGTCATAGTCGCACTGGTCCTGAAATTAGGGTTTTAGAGATTACTTCTTCATGCAAGGCTCAAAGCATATTTCGATCAGCATTTCAGAGAGGATTTGAACTGCATATCAGGATGGGTACACTGCATGATTGCCAAGTTTCGGGCACTTCAGGGTATGACACAAGGAAGTGCAGGAGGCATGGAAAAATATTTTGTAACACCAGCAGGCATTGGGAAAGGTTCAATAGGATCTGTGTGAGTTGAAGATCCAAACAAGCAGGTTAGAGGTGAGTGGGCAGTAAGCGAGCCTGAATCAGGTGAGCGCATTAGCTCTAGATGTAGACAAAACTTTGGATATATGCGTTGTTTAGTTAATAGAAGGGTCCTTACACATCGAAACAAAAGAAGAAAGGGCAAAACTAATGCATATAAAGAACTTGGGCTTAAACTTCGCGACACTCCCTATCCAGACCTTGCATGAGCTACACCAATAGGTGTGTGATGAATTGCGGATTAAGGAGCAGTGCACGCTGTTGGTAATTAGTGAAGTTAAAACCAACAACCAACATATTTTTGAGGAGAAGGCGTAGGCTCTTAAGGAGGAAGAGGAAATCACAGCGCAGAGCCAGCAATTGGAAGCAACCATTGCATAGGCTTGCAGTGACCTGTTAGAGCTCAATATTCTGGCGGAGAAAGTCCAAAAGCTGGCCTCTGTATTGAAGGAGTCTAAATATGAAATTAGCCAAGTCTAGTTCGATCTGCGGTTGCATATATCAAAGCTACAATTCAAGTAGCAGCCCACAACTCCTCTAGAAGTTAGAGAGCAACGCAAAGCTGCTATCAATGAAGGCATGGAAACTTTAGGAGAAGCAGCAAATGGATACATTGAGTTATTTGAGCAACCCATGGAGTTATGGGCCTTGCTACAAGAGGATCCAACTCTGCAAAAGATTGGAGTGGATATCAAAGAAAAGTAGAGATGGTTCGATGAAATTCGGTGGACTAAGCAAACACTGGAACTAGTACAATTGTTCACGCGGATGCAAGAGACTTAGAGAACCATGGACCTTGCAGTTGAAGGCCCAACTACTGGAAATTTGGTCAAAGAAGTGCAACAGGTTTCTACATAGGGAACCACTGACCTGCAGGTTTTGAAGTTGGAGTTCCACGAACTGCAAGCCAAGGTTGAGGCACCAACAGAGTGAGTCGAGGACGAGTCACGAAATTATGTTGGGGGCCTGTTGGGACAGGGTTCCCTGGGGTAAAGTTTTGTAACAAGTTTTGATATACTTGTAAAGTCTCCACATTTTGAGGGAACATAGCTTGAAGGTCACAAGATTCAAAAGGGGCTTTAGTACCTTATTTTTCTAAGAGATAGGGAGTTTTGTGACCTTGTAAAAGTGAAGACTGTATATAGAAGAGTCATACGAGTCTAGGAGTTCATTCAATAATAGAAGATAATTGTACGAACAAGTAAGCTAAGGCATGAAAGTTTGTTTCTTGTACTTATGCGAAGGGGAAGGCTCCTGCTACTGTGTGCATAGAGACCTTGGTAAGTCGGCAGGCTGAGTGCGCTGGCCACTGTAGTTGCATGCGCAGGGAAGAAGAATCTGTAATAGGAAATATTTTATCAATAAAGATTGTTTTGAAGATATAATTGTGTATCTATGCATCTATATTCACTTATGCAATTTATGTATATTCCCTCTGTTATTCTAAATTTATATAAAGTAATGCTTAATTAATGCACGAAAGTAGCAGATCTTCTTATTTACTTATTGTTATGAATGTTTAAAGCATTTCACAAAGGCTTAGATTTTGTTTATGCGAGTTACAACAATTATTTATATTTTAAGGGTTAGGGTTCGCGAAGAATGAAAGAAGGCCTAGAAGCAGCAAGAATCCATCACATTGACCTCTTGACGCAGAAACTTGGTTCTGTCATCCCCCAATACTGCTTCAAGTGAGACTGTAGCCTGCGCTACGCGAGTTGCTACTAAAAGGGCTAACAATTACGATTTTGTTGATTGACACAAATAACTCTGAACCTGGGTCAAGATCCCTCAAGCCAACACATGGCTCATCATATCCTAATGCTAAACTAAAAAAAATCCATTTTGGGGTGTTGGCAACTACTCGGAAAGAAGACTCGGCTTCTCCTATTGTATTCATCATGGAGGTTGAGATATTGTCAATTGTTTTAGCTAAAACCTACCATTCCAAAGTGTTCACATGCACTAATACATTCAACTTGCGAAACATATAATTGACACAATAGTTGTATGACAAACTACATTGTGATTTCCTCCATATTACAGTGTCGCTCGTAGTTGGAGCTGGGCGAAAGTGCGTTGGCACTAGTTTCGGTTAGTCTTGAAACAAAGGGAATATGTTTGTGATTCAATCACGTATTCCTATCCAACATTAGAGGTGGAGATCAAGGATTATTTGATGCAAGCTCAAATTTGTTAACTTGCTTGTTCGTATATGGAGGTCAAGTTTTCTGTAATTTTTGTTTTCATAACGATACAAGAATCATTGTTTGCAACATTAATATTATGATAAGCCCAATCAATTTTTAGATATCCCCCATTCTAGAATTCACAAAGCAAGAATGGAAGCATGTGGACTCAGCGCCCATAGATCGATGGTTAGCTTGTAAAGCTGAGTGTACCTCCATGTGAGGAATTATGTCATGGCGAAGGTGCGAAGATAGTGCATGAAGCTATGACATATGTTGTAGTTGGGGGTATGTTGAGACTCAGAGGTTGTAATTTTGTGTTAGATGAGCTTGGAGTTCTATCTATATGACAAGCTCGAGGGCCAGGAATTTGACTTAAAAGCCATTTACTACTCTCTAAGTTAGTTTGATTCATGTGTTGGTAGCTATTGTTATCTCCATAAAATGGAAATGTATCAACGAGGAGGAGAATTGATTGAATGTCACCTGGCGGTCGTAAGGGCAACGCCTATTTCCACCCCTATAGGTCCATTAATACTTGTAAGTACACCCTCTACATCCCCACTAAGGTTAAAAACACAACACATGAATGCTCACCATACCCTTCATCCAAATATGGACCATGCCATGGATGGGCATCACAGTACGGCCGAGATATTCTCTACCCCACCATCAGACCGTATGAACGATACACTATACAATATAAGAAATATAACATACAATATAAGTATTAAATAACTTATAGGGGCGGAAATAGGGCTAGCCCTCCTTTTACCATTTCAAACCTCCTCAGTTTTCGATTTCAAACTGTCATTGGCGCGCATATTACCATTTCAAACCTCTTTGTTTTCGATTTTAATCTGGCATGGGCGCGCATATTTTATTTTCAAATGAATTGAGATCTTGAGATTTTAAATGAATTGGCAATAGCACTCAATTTTTTTGTTATGCCCCACTATTGTATCCACTCTCTGAGAACAGCAACCGACGAAGCACAAACAACCTTAGCAGAACCGTCACCTTGAGGGAATAACAAAAGGGACATCTTCATTACAGGGAGGAGATGAGTTGAATTCCTTGGCAAGATCTGTAATATCAAATTCGAGTTGAAAAGAGCCGCGGATGCCGTCTTGGCCAACCACATATCCAGGCTACATCTTTCCATATCCACCGTGCTTTCAGCCGCATCCAATGTTCCCTTCAAAATCTCATAAGAATCCCGTTCACAGATTTGAGAAAAAAATTCAGTTCCTCGTCATGGAGGTCTGTTACGGTGTTCGTCTCTCTATTTCTTTTCCCACTGCATCAAAGCGTTTTGGATTGAAGTAATATGGCAAGATTTATAATTTTCTCATCCACGACTTGCCCATGGCTCTTTCCTTTTTTCTAGCCCAGTAAATCAGTTTCCCTTTCAAATTTTCTGACTAGCTTAGGCCCTCATTTTCCTGTCAACGGTTTCTATGAAAAATTGCAATAAAAAACTTGTAACCACATGGGTTGTAAAATCGATGTGATTATCTTGAAATATGGTCTCTATCTCTTAAATTTGTTCTCTTAATTTTATCACAATAATGGATTTCAAGTACCAATTTCGTGCAATAGTTTTTATATCTGAGTCATTTTTATGGTATTGCTTCAAACACAATCCAAATGAGGTTTGAAGTTTTTATATTTACCTCTCTTATATTTTGCTTTTCCTTCTCCATCCCTTCATTGAAAATTCCAGAGATTATAAGTAGAAAAGGGGGAATATTGAAAAGCTTACTGTAGTTACAATATTGGAAAACTCTTTTTGGAAAGAATTTGATGTAACACTAAAGTAATTGAACTTGACATGCGATACAGGATATTTTGACAGTCAAATAGGGCTTTTGTATGGAGTTGAGAATATATTTGTGAATAAGTTGAATTATTTTTTACGCAGGTACA
>APFE030622605.1:0-15323 GCA_000404065.3 Pinus taeda
ATAGTAAGTGTATGGAGAGTAGGCTCTACAATGAAACACTGAGCTCCAGTACACTACTGACCTTGGGTTGCCTTGTGCATCCGTTCTCTTGACAATGAAGGAGAATTTCTCATGCTGATAATACAGAATCAAGTGTTTTATGTAAGAGGTGTATCTGAACACCTTCTCTCTTGACAGGTTAAAAAACTACTCATGCATCTTAGCTGATATGTAGGTGGCATAGTCATAATAGATTGGAGTTTTGCCAGGGGAAAACATAGTCATCATCACCAGTACAGTTTCATCTATATATTCAACTGATTTCTACCCTAAGATGGAACTGATCATATCTGCAAGATCTACACCCAACTGATTGAGGTAACCAGCAAAAATAGGAGGGTATTGGACAGTGTCAAAGTTAATAAACAATTGGTTCAACTTTGTGATCTGAGCATCTGTCAACATCTTAGCTCCTTGGTTTATCAGATCCAACAAAGACAAGGGAACCAATTTCTTCTGAGTCTTAAACTGCAGCATCTCTCTAATGGCCTCAGGGGTCATGTAGAATACAACTGAGCCTGAAGGGTCAAGCACAACTCTTTGAGTAGGATCGTAGCATACATCACATAGATGAATCAGGTCAGGGAATTTGTTGACCTGAGGGAGCTTGAAAATTGGGAGGAAGGAATCCCAAATGCCCAATATATCTGTCCTATCTTCATGTTTGGCTTTTAGCTCATTTAGCAGGTGGAGGTGGAACTTGCTGTGTGTTAAGGAGTCCTCTGAGATTTGGTAATCCAGGTCTGCCAAATCTTGCCACTCCAATTCTCTCTGAGGGGCATTCAAAGGAGCAACATTGAGAGCCACAGGTGAAACTGGAGTGTCCATGGTTGATTAAACTCTGTTTTGTATGTAGGTTGATGTTACTAGACTGTGCTACCGAAAAAGAGTACTGCCTGGGTGAAGAGGTGAAATTAGGAATGAAGGGTAACAGGATAAGCTTGCAGCAATTGAAATACTGCCCACAGTTGCTTGAGAAGGTGAATATTTGTTTTCGGCAGACTCTCCTTAATAATTAGGTGCAGGTACCAGGTTTTCTGTTCATGACTGCGCGAACAGAATGCAGGTTTTTAATGAGAATTTTGTTTGAAACAGGCTCGGCTATCGAATTTCGACCGTTCAATTTTCAAGTGGGAGCTGGGTGCAGAGAATTCACCGGTGAATTATACGTTTTCAGTGCCTAAAATGAGTTCTCAGTTATTGCAGACAAAAACCAGGCTTTAGAGAAGACTTGTAGGGATAAATACCTGGTAAATCGATGGGCCGGGTCACAAATGCAGGTGGGTAGGCGCGCCGAAGGTCTCCTAGTCGATTTGAGTAGGTTGGTGCAATTTTTCGTAAAATGCATGCAGAGGGCGCAACAACAGTTTTTTGCAAAAAGTGCAAAAAGAACGCGAAAATTGACAAAATATGGCTTTTTTGGGACATTCGCGCCTTTTTTGGATGACGTCAGCATGACATCACTAGGTGGGTCAGGGTCGGATGACATCATCAAGTGACATGGCGGCCTATGAGTGGTCCACGGGGGTGGTGAGGTGGCAGACAGGTGGAGCAATGGTGGACGGGGGTTGCGGACGCGGCGATGACGCAGGCAGTGACACGGCGCTGACGCAGGTAGGCGGATTGGCGGAAAACCGGAAACCACAGTGGTAACATATCAGACCGCTTATGCTACGGAAAGGAATCTGTCAAAGGGGGCTCCAATACAATTTGGGGGCGACGCGTGGACCAGGCCTGACGTCAGCCTCTGACAGATATCGGACGATATCTTTTCGGACATCGGGGCCGGTCCCATATCCGCGTCAACCGTCAGATGAAAAGTGCTTGATCGGACGGTCGACGGGCCGATGACTTGCACAGATGATACGGCGTCGGGCGAGTATTAAAATACTATTTTCCTTGGAATTTACGCCCGGCGGGGCCCTTAGAAATATCAATGAATTTCATGGTTTTTCCAATGTTTTTCTTTATTAAATCACGCATAGCTGAGAAACTTTAGGGTAAGGCGGAAAACTAAAGTTTTTCAACGTAATTTTGCAAATTTAGCGCATGGCTTTAAGAACTTAGGCTAAGTGGGTTTTTATGCAATTTCATGTAAAAGCGAAAATGGGTCCCGACCTTAGGATAAGGAGGACAAAGTGGATTTTTGCATATATTTTGCCTTTTGAGCGAGTCTAAGGGTGCAAAAAGGGTTTTTTCAAGGTTTCTTAGGCAAAATGAAGGTTTTGCTAAGTAGATGAGTTTCTGAAGGTGAAAAAGAGGTTAGGCTTGGTTCTCAAACTAACCAGATGTCAATTTGATTCCCTGGTAGTGAATCATATGGCTATAATGCCAAGGAGGGATATTTATAGAATGTTTCGGGTTTATACACCATGGTGTTATAATATTAGGGAAAGGGTGACATAGGGAGTTAGATAATAGAAGTTAAGGGTTAATATGGAGGGAAAAGGTGAATGAGGAGTGATATCACTAAGTTTATTTGGAAACAACTTAGCTTTAGGGAGTAGATCAAAATGAAAAGAACTTTGCACAAGAAATGTGGCTTTTAAAGGTAACAAGGACCAGCATAAAAACCTTGAATTCTTTCATAACCACAACTGGTGAAGGGATGTTAGTAATGAGTGATAAATAAAGGAAAAAGGGAAGTTAGACATGCTCCATTGTGTTGCTTTCCTTGTATTGACCAACATGATTGAGTTTGACCAGAACACCACTTTTGCAACCCCATCTACCTACCCATCTATTTGCCTAGCATATTTTGTTTCTTCTTGGAGGGTGCACTTGGACTTGCAGACCCTTATGTGCCTTTTCTTTTCCACTGGCTTTTCTTTTGATTGCCTATCTAATACTACCCTTATTGCTTCCAAGGCCCCAGATTAAGTAGTTGGGAACCTTAGCTTTCTCTGCCTAACTATTGATCTGCCAAGATTAAACAGTTTGGACAGATTTCTTCCTCTACTCTACAACAGAAAATTGAAACATGGCATGATCCAGATTAGACTGTTGGACCATCCATCAATATTTAATAAACATGAAGGCATGTACACACCTTGCCATTTCCTTGGAAATATGGGATCTTTGTGTCAGCAAAGCATAACATATTTGGCATTTGAATTTTCCAATCATGAAATATGAAACCTATTGGTATAGGTATCCAACATATACAACGTAGACCATCCATAATGCATAAGATATACTTTTCTTGATGCAACAATCTTCATCGCAAGAGTGCGTGAAGTGAGAGTGAAACATGTCTATGTGATGATGACCACTCATATGCACATAATTTCCTTGAAGAAAAACAAAATTTCCTTTGCATGACAAACTACAACCCCTGTGCCCAAAGATGACACATGCTGCATAAATAAGAGAACACGGACAACTCTTAAGATCAAGGAGGGGAGCTTGAAATCATCATCTTACCAACAAGTGACCAAGGATGATCGATCGCGGGATCCAAGGTAGGCTCTGAAATTTGCATGTGAGCCAAAAATTTGGAGGGTGGTTGTAGCCACTATAACAGAATGTCAGATAGGCTGAGCTCCTTCCTAAATATAGATTTGGTGAGTAAAATTACTAGGATGGCTTCCCTTCATGTCCTTGTAGCTCCATATGAATGCGCAAAGGTGATATTGCATCATTTTTATCAACTGATCTTGTGAGATGATTTGAGTTCAGGATAAATTTATAGGGATTTTCCCAAAATCACCTCCTTAAGTACAACATCGATCTCATGATTATCTGTGTTGGCCACTAAGTTCTATAACAGTAACAAGGTTAGAAAATCACAACTCTCGTAAATGTTTGGACTAAAAATGTCATGAAATAATATAGAATTTTGTTTAGTGTCCAAGTTAACAAGAAATTCACGAGTATGACTCTCCTCAATGCATTCTATAAACTCGTATACCTGATCTATAATGGAGAGAGACTAATTTTCGTCATCCCTACTACTATTTTATAACCATAGAGTATCACGAAGCTCCTGAATGGATCAAGTAGTCAGGTGTTGAGGCCTCAAAAATTTGTGGCAACAACAAGGGGGATAACCACCCCATCCAGACCTTAGAGAAGCTCCTTTTCCATTTGGAATAGTGGCTCTGATTGGATATGATGGGACCAGTTTCCCAATGTTTTGGGTTTATATGATTTGTGGGATTTTTCTAACGACTCACAAAATAATAACTAGAAATTAACAAAACTTTACTCTAAGATGAAAAACTTTGAATTAAATCTCTTTTAATCTAACGCGGGGTATTGTTGGTTTTATGCGATATAAAATATGTCTATGTAACCTATGATGATATAGATTAATCATAGGCTATATAGAGTTAATATATTGTAAGACGATTCCTTTGAAAAAATAGCTAATCAAAAGAATTGTGACAAACATATCACATATTCTAATGATCATATATAAAACAGACCATTCTCTATTCTGATATCATACAATAGTGCAATTGATACTTCAAATAAATATGACAGATTTCTTATATAATTCATGAAAGATAACCTTATCGCTAATGCTAGAACAAAGATTTAGCGAACATGATAATAGTACCACATGTGTATTTTTTTGTTGATTTGACTAGTGATAATAGGCCATAATCAAGCTTCCACCAATGAGTATCCTAAAGAATACAATACTACATCAACAGTGATCAACAAAAATATATTTGATTGAAAAGACCATGTTCCATGATTCCATCAAGGCATCTACAAATTTACGATACGCATCCTTTATAAATGTTCTTAATAAAATTCTGGACCCTTATCTAAATGTATGAGAAGGGTTTAAATAATATTCCTAATTAAATAAAAATAACTTATCCAAAATATCTATGAGGAGGTTTCAAACAACCTTCCTCATTCCTAGTATCCAACTTTCCAAAAATAAAATTGCTCGAAAATGACTCAAGTCTTCATTGATTAATCACTGTTGCTAGCTTTTCCTCTCAGCTCTCAAATGTTGGACATTGTCCTAACTTGTGGTGGCATCCTGAATTGTGTTCTCAACTGCCCTACAAATATAACATCATGTAAAGGTGGCAGCACTCTCTGTACTGAATCCAAGGAGCAATTCAAGGTCATGATTTGACTGTGTGGTTTGACGAAAAGTTGTCATATTTCCTCCCAGTCGATTTTTGATATCCCCTCATTGTTTCCTTCTGTAGATGACCCTTATTCTTCCAATTCTCGTCCAATACTTCAAGATCAGGAAGTGTTTTTGGATCACTCTCCTTTATGAGGTTGGATGTGTGTAACATGTGATTTATTGTTTTGATAATGATTTTTGAAATACCCAATGCTCTGACTATTGCTAGTTTGGCCTATTTCACCTGTGAGTCCCAATCAGTGAATAGAATATCCTTATGTCTTTTGTTGATATTCGGGAGACTTCACCTTTTCCCTTCATCTGAATCCTGCCACTCAATATAATCAAAGATCTTTGATAGTAAATTATTTAGTGTTAAAGCCTCATTAATGAATTCCTCTATAGTAGGAATATCCTCATACTTTGCTAGGTCACTCTTTAGCTCCTAAATTTGTTTGTTTTTAGCAGATATGTCATTTTCATGACTTATTTTCAGTACTTCCATATCTTATTGTATCTTATGCAGCTGCTCCTCTGCTTGACAGTTCACGCTAGCTCTTTCTTCATCTAACTGTCTCTGTAATAGTGTGATCTGGTTGTCCTTTTCTTTAATCAAAGTAGAGACTTCGATTGTTTTGTCAATTGTTGTTGTAGCATAGGCTCCGGCAAAATTGAGATAGCCGAGTCAAATGTTCAGTCAGATTTATTTGTGTCTCCTTCCATAGGACATCCATAAATTCATGTTCTGAAGGAGTTTTGGTTCTCCTCCTCTTCCTCTGTCTTTTTACAACATATTTATGAAGAGCGCTGTAAAAGATGTCTAAAGGAGGGATATTTGTTACATTCAAGACAATTTCAATAGTTGGATCAGCAAGGATCACCTTTGTATCTTGGAAACTTGTTTTTGGACTTTCAGTGGTCACTACTAATATTTTCCTTGGTGGGGTCTGAAATCCTATGGGTTCTTGTGTTGATGATATCTTAGGGGTATCCTATAGTTTGTCATTGAATGCATCCCACAACTTTTCTAATTCATCTGTTTCTGCTTCCTGCTCTCGTGACGTGCCTGGCTTATTCTGCTTTTGAGAATTGGTTTCAATTCTATAATCAGTAATATAAAATTCTTGTGGGAGGTATTCTAACCTATGTCCTCTAAACTCCTAGAATCTTCTTAATTTCTCTGGATCCAACTTTGCCACATTCAGAATCTGCTCAAATTTCTCGGTTGATTCTAGTAAATCTTCAAACTCATCTACTGTATGAGTTACAAGTCTGATATTAACTGAAAGGGTGAATTTGTTTGCTACTTGCTGTGGATCAAAAGACCTTGCTGGTAGAATGGGGAGCTTTAATAACTGCATATTTTGATACTCTTTATATGCATGACCATAATTAAGAAGGGTAAATGACCAACACTGAAGGGGAAAATTTGGCCATAGGGATTTCTTCATTTCCTTCAATGTTTTTGTGAGGCCATTTCCTACATATGCTTTTGCATCACCTTTTGAATGGACATCGCTTGATTGGAGGTCCTATTAAAACCAACAACAATTAATTGTTGCATAAAATAAAATATTTGATGAAATGACTGAACTTTGTAAGAAAAGATCCAGGAGCAAGTTCAATATTAATCAACAATAACAAACACCATGATTACATGCATAGGGATGATAACCGTATTAAATCATTCTGACCTAACTCGTGTCTAGCTTGAAAACACTATTAAAAATATGTCAAATCCATCATATCGAATATTTAAGCTATAGCACGAATGAAACTTTGTTTGATGGATCTTGTGATATGTGATATGCGATATTGCAAAATCGCAAGATTGCAATATCGGGATATCACAATATTGTAGTTTTAATAGGTAACAATTAAGCTCTTGACATAATATCCTTTGATGTGTGATATGCAATCAAGATGTCGCATACAAAGTTCAATCGCAAGTCGCATATCAATATTTTTGTAATGTGCTTAACTTTGCTACTAAGGAATCATGTGATTTTCAATTTGCAATGAGGACTTTAATATGTTTTAAGTTAGGTTAAAAAGGGCTTTTTGAAAAGTGACAATTTTTGAAGAGTTGGCATTTTATTCACAAAGAGGGGGGAAATTCAATTTTTTAAAAGAGTCCCTATTTGTATTATATATAACAAAATGGGGGGTTTTTTGCATAGCACAACAACAGGTAAAGGGTAACCTTTTTCCTTGAATCCCCATGTGAAATAAACATGTCGTCGAAGCAGAAAATGATATAAGAATTAAACCTAGCAACCCATAGCCATGTGAAAATCAAAGGATGTCCCCCAATATGATTTTTAGGTTGAAGGAAAATGAATTATATGCGGTACTCCCATGATTCAATTGAGACAATCACATCATCCAACACATCCTCTAGCTTGATTTTAGATAAACCATATATCTCCAAGACAGTGGGGGTGGGATGAATGTGATTCAGCCCAAGTTTCTCTATTTCTTTTCAGATCATCACATTGATAGTCACTCTAAGGTAAATTAAGACATTAGGGACAAGGATGTCACCTATCTAGATAGAGACGATCAAGTTTCCAGGGTCTGTGTATTTGTCAACATAAGTATGCCATGTCATCAACTCAGCTACATTTCCAACAAAATAGATAGTGTGGGGCTCAGTTATTTTCCTACCTAGCTTCTAGATGTAGAGTTCTCAAATGGATTTAGCGTATATGGGAATATCCTTCAAATATTGCGACATATGAACTTTTATGTAAATGTTCCTTACCTCAAAATTCAGGTTGAACTCAAGGGTCGAATCAACGTTTTCCAAATCCAACCTCTACGGGTAGGGAGGTGGGTTTGAAGAAGAAGGAAAGGACTCTAGGTGTGTAGGGGAAGGCCTTGGTATAGTATCATTATTCGAATGATCAAGAGTCTCCTCCTCATGTCTTTCCTCAATGATAATTTTTGGTTTCTTTTGTTTTTTCTGTGTTTCTATCACCCTTCTCGATCTCAGTTGTAAGTCATGGATGTCAAATGGCATGATCAAATAAGTAGGGAAAGGAGCAATTCAGCAAAAAGAATATACTACATCGCTTTATTTTTTGGGTTGGCTATTGGATCTGCAAATAACTTTAGTCGCCTAAATGGTGGAGGTAATGGCAACTAACGTGGCATAGGTTGTCTATGTTGAGGCAAAGCAACTGGTAATGAAGGTTAAGCTTTTGGATAATATGTATATAGTATAGGGTAAGACTAGTGTGATGGCATAGCATATGAAAAATGAGGATGTGAAGGCCCTCTCCACCCTTTTTACAAGGGGGAGACTATCCAATCTTCTAGGGATACCCTTGTTTCCATGGTGGAGAATAATTCCAATTTTGATATGATTATTATGGTGGACAATTGAGAACTAGAAAAATAAGGTGTAGATTAAGGATGCATACCTGAACTTAATTGTTGTCATGGTTTCCTTGCTCCCATCACATGTAATGGTTCAGGTACTTGGTACACTTCTTGCATGATTTTTCTCAAACCAAGTATGGAGGGAAATTCATCCATAGAGTTTTCACTCGCACAAAGAGCATAAATTTTAGCGACATTTGTAGGGAAATCATGTAATGGCCGCTTCTTTCTACATTTTGGGGGAAAATATATAATGAAGCTTGTTCTTATTTTTGTTTTTGTTGAAATTTTAGAACATATAACAACAAAATAAAGTTTTGCATGAATGTAGTTATAAGATCATCTATTTTATGTTTAAATTCAACTCTAATAGCATAAGTGGTTCTATTTTTGATGTTTTTAAAATAATTGCCTCCTGATCCCCTACCAAAAATGGATTTACTGTGTGAATACTTCCTGCATAAATCACAATTTTTTTCAAAATTCAGTTGGGATATGTCTTCTTGTCCTAACAAATTCAAAATATTCATTGAATCATCCAAAATTCCATAATAAAATAGAGTCTTGATGGTGCCAAGATCCAATCTATGTTTGGACATTTGGAGGCTATATAAGAACCTTTCAATGTAACCCTCCAAATTTTCATCTTTATGTTGTGTCATCCTAAAAATATAATCCTGCAATTCATGGGATTTACAATATTATTGATTGTTTCCAAGGAAAAGTCTCTTCATCCAATCCCAGGTATGAATGGTATTTCCCCCAGCCCCATAAACTAGCTCAAGGTTGAGCCCTTAAGGCTAGTGGGAAAACATTTTAATTTATGGGCATCTAAAGAATAATCATAACTCCTACATGGTATATCAAATTTGAAAAGAAAAGTGTCAAGATATTCATGCACCTTACTGTGAAAATGAGGGAGAACCTATGGCGAGATGTTTTTCATCTTCATAATAGCATCGGGATCCATGATTGGATATCCAAAAGTAGCTCTCCGTGTGGTTTTTTTCACCAAATCCTTCACCATTTCCATCTTCATGATCTTCCATATCATTTCCTCCAAGTAAATTGTATCTCGTGTTGATTTAAGGTTGACTATTCTGTGAAGACTTGGCCACAAGTGGAGAATTACTTGTAAAGGTCACCTTCTTTTCCCATGTTGGCTGAGACACTTGAAATGCATTCCAAATTATCATTTTTTCGTCTACCTTTCCTAGGTTTTGGACCTCTACCCCTCTTAGTCATTCATATTGAAAACATGAAAATGTAGTAAAAAACTAAGAAAAGACTATTAAAATCACTTTTTGGACTAAAATAATTCAAATCCAATCAAATGTTACAACTATCTCAAAAACTCATACCTACATAAATCCCTTATAGTGAAAATTAACCCTCCTAAAGAGTAACAAACAGAGGTGTACCTACTAAAAAAATTGACACAAAATCTTACCTCTAATGTTGAAAAGAATTCACTCAAAATTACCAAAATCATTCCCTAGCAACTCCTTAGCAATGGTGCCAAAATGTTAGTTATAGTATATGTTATATTAGTGACCCAACATTTAATATTAATCTAGGATTTGTAAACTTTGAGGTGCAACACTACAATGCTCAAGAAATACCTTAAAAACCTGCAAATCAAATCCCAATTGTAACTTATTCATCAACACCGTTCTAGGTTCTTACAAATAATCATTAAATCCCTAGTCTAATCCCTACAAGTCACTCTAGAAGTTTATTAGAAGCAAACCCTAATTACTAATAAACTTTGAATGTGATCATTAGCCTCTTAATTAACTAAGCAAACCAAGAATGAATATTGTCTTGATAAAGTAGAAAACACAAAACTAAAAACCTTAATGTTGGCTTGAGGGGGCCTGACCTAGGTTCATTGTTAATTAACCAAACAAATCCCTACACTACTAGCCCTTTTGGCTTCATCCCTTGGAGCGTGAATTGAAGTCTCACCCAAAGTAGTATGGGGGGATTTTGGAACCAAGTTTCTACACCCTAAGATGGTTGTGATGTTGTTTTATTTCTTCTATCCCTGCCTTCGCACAGGTGGTCCCATTCTAGGGCTTGTAAGAAAAATCTCTATTCTGTCTTCCAATATCTTCACGAAAGTATATGATCGACCTTCGTGCAGCCCTAACCTATGGCTCAAGTAATTTCACATTGTTATGGCAGCGCGCTGTGCAGATTCCTCAATTACCCTAAGTGACTTTCTTATCTTATCAACTACTTAAATTCATCACTGTGAAAGCAGATATTCGTAATTGTGTTCAATTATTCAATGTAGTGGCATTCATGAACACATCATATAAGCGTAATAAAGGAAAATCATACATAAAATATCCAAACACATCAATGGAACAAAGACACAGAAATTGCAGAATAACTCCTTTTATTAATCTTCCAGTGTTTACAGACTCTTTCCATCCTGCACACACAGCTGCAAGGGTCTGCGCACTCAGCTACGAACTTCTACCCTAGGCCTCCACGCACTCAGTTACAGATCCTCTACCTACGCTACAACCCAAGACTTAGACTTCTTGCTCTAAAGCTATGACTCTCTTACATGTTCCATCCCTCTAACTACTTAGAGCTTAGCTCTTTTTATACAATCCCATGGTTTGCGGACCATGGGTAGATCTCTTACAACCAACTTTACTTTACAAAACTAAGGGTGGACTACCCTTTGTCACACATAACACCTTCGTGCTCCATGACCATAAAATGCAGAGTCTTTAAAATAATATTACAGAAATTTGACTTAAACATGGGCTCTTAGCCCCAAAACTGCCCTTAGGGGATCCTGCTCCAAACAAGCCCCCAAAACAAACATCATGACTCACCCTCGAGTCACTCAGTAGGCACAGAGATCCTTTTGCGAAGCCTATCTAGTTCAACCCTAATGACCACAACTTTGGTTGTGCATTGAGATGCTGCCTGCTTCGCATCTTCGATTGTCTTCTTGGTTACTACCCCTACACTATAATCCTGAAGCTATTGTTGCATCGCTTGCAAAGTCGCAAGATTTCCTTCAATGTTTCCTATGACTGCATAAGCTTCCTCCAGCCAGCACATTAGTCGCGCCTTCAACATTGCTCCCTTGTGTATCATTGTGTCCACCTATTCCTTCAGCTACTTAGCTTCATTTAGCTTAGTTAACCTCTGTGTTAGCATGACGGATCGTGTTGTGCCCTTAACTTCGTCATAGCACTATTAGAGTTCGCGTGCTTATGTTTCTGGCCTCTGGATGTTTGGGTCCTCCTGCAAGTCAGTCAAGACCTCAAACGATTGTTCAAACAATTGTGTGTAGTCTGCTACTACACTCTCCACTACTGCAACTGCTTCTATGACGGCGGTTTCCCGCTGTTCCTTTACCTCTGGTGGAATCGAAGGCTAAGACCTCAATTGGAGCTCTGTAATTTGCAGGTTCAGCTCCAACTAAACCCGCATTATCTCTGTTTGAATGTTGCACACCCTTGTGGCCAATTTTTTATTGTAGACCTCGACTGGCTCCTCCTCTGGAATGGCCAATTCCGAGACCATTCTACAGGCCTCCTCCATGACCTATATGATCTTCCTGTTCTGGTTGGTCGCCTCAGCCTCAGTGACGATGGCAGCATTCCTTTGCAGGGTTATCTGCTTTTTGTTTATCTTCTGTTCACTAATCACCTAGAGGGAATGGTGCTCACGGGACCTTAGCTCTGCAATGACTCCATCCTACAAGAGGTGGAGCACTTCATGTAGGAACGCTACCAGGTTCAATCCCACTCCCTTCAATGTGCTGACAGTGGGCCTGTCAACCTCATTTTCTGTTGTTAAGGCTCCATCCAGAAGCACTAGCACACATGAAGCCTTCATGCACAGCATATCAATAGCCTCTAATGTGCTGATAGCCAAGTTCGTGGACAGTGTACCAGCCTACGACGCATGGTCTGCAACTCCTATAGCCTAGTTTGGTTGGCCCCTAGGAGGACCTGTTGCTGGTTCTCAAATTGTTGAACGGCTTCCATAATGACATCTCTAACTGTGTCACCGATGTCATATAAGTCACCCTCCATCAATGTGATGGGGTCTAACGAGGTCTCGGTTGCCTTGGATTTTTTTCTAGACCCTCCCTTTTCCAGCTCTCTTGGGTGCTTAATGCAGCTAGACATTTCCTGAGGGTCCGCATCATGTTGCTCTATGTCCTCCTTTTCAGTTTTGGGTGACAGTGACCGCGTGCCTTCGTCAAATCCCCACTCTATGCCACCTATATTTTTTCCTTCCTCCTTTCTTATCTATTCTACCTAGGCCTTCTCAACAGCCTCCTTCTTCCTCTTTTCGACCAGCTGCACCATCTTCAGCTTGGTCCCTTCCTTCTTCTTTTGTGTCGCGGACTTGCTTCCACCCACCGCCAAGTCCATCGAGGTGTGCCACTTCGCTGGCCATTTATCCAACACCACATCGATGGCATCATCTGTGGCTAGGTACAACAAATCGTACCACTTTTGTGTAAGGTCCTTCCACCCCTTAATTGAAATCCGATGGAAATTAGCCTTAAAATCAGCATAGCTCTGTAAGTTAGCATATGGCGTAGGTGACAATTATGGCTTGTGATCGATAGCCATCCTAATATTCATTTCCATCAAGATCCATAAGATTTTGATGTCTCAAATGCACTCTATGTCCTTGGTCACCCATAGTGAAGCGTATTTCGCTACTTCAGGAAGGTCTGGCGTGACCGAGTGGAATTGGCTCTCTACTGGTAGCTCCCATGCTATGAGCATAATCGATAATAAGAGCCACATGTAATAGAACATCTTTCTTTGCTCTTGTACTTTGTGGAAGTTCGCTAGGAACTCTCCACGAAGGTAGCCTGACTAGTTAAATTGGACTTCTTCCATGCATTGTTGTGCGAGCGCGATGATAGGCATTGCTACCTCATTAGCGCAACACTTCCACATCACCTTCCTTGTAAGGATCTACATCGCCACCTTCACAGTAGGGTTGCAGATGCTGAAGATGGCGTACTCGTGTAGCTTCTTTATCAATTTGAACTTCTCTTTCATTGATTCTACAAGCTCCAACTCGCCACCCTTGCTGCCAAAGATCATAGTTGGGTTTTCACCTGTATACAGTAGGAGCATTATGCAGTGAATACACACATCAATGATGGGTATCGGCTCCTCTAGAAACAAACACCCATCATGTACCAAGCACAACAGCTGCTTGATAACCAAAACTGTCACACAAGTGCGGGGATAGTGTGGCACCCAGAGCAGGTTGAGTAAT
This sequence comes from Pinus taeda, assembly GCA_000404065.3. Lineage (NCBI taxonomy): Eukaryota > Viridiplantae > Streptophyta > Pinopsida > Pinales > Pinaceae > Pinus > Pinus taeda. The sequence goes on from APFE030622605.1 coordinate 13,802, forward strand.
CCTCCCTTTTCTACTCCTCTAAGCCACTTCCATGGCTCTAGTGATGTCATCCCCATATTCATGTCTATGATGCGGCGCATCAACTATTTGGTCGCCAGGTGCGGGAACTTCTCATGGTCTACCAAGTTCCAGCCTTCAAGCTTCAAAATCGGCACCTGTACCAAACGTGGACGATCAAAAGTGATTTCATCTGGTAGCAAAGGGGTTTGCAGGGGAGTCTTACTTTCATCAATGTCCTTTGGGACCTTGGACTTAGGCTTGTGCCGAGGGACATACTCTAGAAACCGTGTAATAGGGTCTGCACCCTCGGCTTCAACCTCCTCTATTTCCACTCCCACATCCTCATCATCCATTGGGATATCTTCGATATCCTCCTCTTCTGATTCTAGGTTTACAACCTTGCCTTTCTCATGGGCAGCGGGCTTTGGTGGGTTTTTTCTTGGTGAAGCTCACACCGGTATGGTAGGCTGCTTTCCCTTCTTGTCTTTCATGGTATCCTTGGTTGGGGTTATATTTGGTCTCAATGTTCTCAAAGATTTAGGGACCTCTGCCAATACTTCAGCTACTTCCAAGGCAGCTACTTTGGTCCCCATATCAATTTCCTACACATTTTCCTCGGCGACCACTCCTTCAGTGTTCATAGCTTCTACATGAGTTGACATGACGCTTTTCACCAGTTCTTGTGTCTCTTTTGATAATTATTCAAATGCCAGACTCACTATCAAATATTGAAAGAATTCACAGTTCATGTGCACCTGAGAGCGCAACAACTCAATTCTCAAAATGCCAAGTGTTTTTCGTTGGGCAGCCACTTGTAATTTATAGCGTAATTTGAATTCAAATCCGACCATTCCCCCCATAATTGGTTCATTAATGTTGGATTAGAAGCATATTTTCAAGGATGTAAGCCATAATTTTCATCTTAAATATCAGTTGCCCGCTCCATTTGGCCTCACTTCTACCGTTTTTCATGAACAGTGGCTTTAACAATCACCTCTTGGCCGAACTGTGCAATTTCTCCTTGGGTAGCGTAGCTCCATCTGTGCTACCACGGAGCTAGTGACACACCCTTGTTTCGCACCATCTTCCCATCGTGCAGCTCCCCCACCCAGGCAGTGTAGTTTATAGTCCCGCACCTCCTTTCAGCTGCCTGGAGTGCTAAGATTGTGCCACTTTCAATTATTCACATGGTCAGACTGCCAATGTATGGATTCAAGTGACTGCCATTCACCTTTCCTGGGAAGGGTTCTCCATTTAACTTGACCAGCTGTACCATTCCTCCTTTGGTAATCTCCATAATAACAAAGGCCCTAACCAATGCATCCTAAATTTTCATGGAAATTTATCAAACTTACTATCATACAACAAAACTAGATCATTTACCTTAAATGTGCACAGCTTGATGTGTCGATCATGTCATGCTTTTTGCGCTACTTTTGGACTTGCTAGTGAAATCCAGCCAGCAGTATTTCTTCTTCGAGTTCATCTAACTGTGTGAGCCTCTCTTCCAAGGCTTTGTGAT
>APFE030622606.1:0-12591 GCA_000404065.3 Pinus taeda
GGCATATGGATCCAGTCCATTACCTACCATAACATCAGGTCGGACAGTTGACCTATGACATTGATGGTTGGGGCATCTATCTTACGCCTTCCTGGATGCCTAAAGCACTTCTCTTTGATCAACCTATTGTATATAGGCACATATTTTACGGCTTGAAGAGGTAGTATCTTCACACATAAATGTTTCCATTCTCCCAGGAGTTTAGCTTCTGCTGGGGTAGGCTAGATTGTCAAAGATAGTCTCTTAGGAAAAGGTGGAATTGCTTTAGGTTCACTTTCCTCTTTATCTTCCTCAACCTCCCTTGGTGGATGCTGGCTATCGGGAAGAACTTTCCCAAATCACAAGTTAGTTTCCTAAATCTCCATAGCATATGTTGGGCATAATGGCTCCCCACTGCACTTGTTGAGCCTATCTGTTGTTCAGGTTCAGATTTGGCTAGGCAGGAATTTGGGGTTTCTTTGGTCAAGCAGGAGGTAATGGTTGTGGTTGGGCAAGTGGTGGAGGAAAAAGAGTGGGAAGAGAGTTGTATTAGGGCCTCCACCCCTGATGAGGTGCATTATACTGAGGTTGTGGCTTAGCATAGGATTGAAATGAATGGGTGGCTGGTTGGGCATAATATTGATATGTAAAGGACCAAGGAGGAGGTGTGGACTAGGAAGGATGAGTAGGGGGGCCCCAAGAAGTTATTCTAGTGACTTGGTTGGGGTTTTAGTATGCTTGGGATGTCCATTCCATCCCCTGCTAGTATGGTCTAGGTCCACGTGGCCTCCTTTGGTTTATGTAATAGAGTTGTTCAGTGACTCCCTCAGCCCCTTGATATACAACTTTAAGTTTAGGTAAGGAAGGAAACTCATCTATAGAATAATTTTCTCCACAGACTGAACAAACCTCTATAGAGTTCAATGGGCATTCATTCCTAGGATGCCTCCTAGTGCATCTAGGGAAACAAATGGCCAAAGTCCTCTCTACTTCATCTTGTTTCCTTTTGATATGTAAGGTATCCATTTACATGGAAAGAGTCTGTAGCATCTCACTCTTGAAGTCTTCCAGCATGTTTCCAATTTCTCCTTTAATGGATGAGTTAGAGGAAGAGGTACTAGCTAATGGGTTGAATCCCCCTACCCTTTTTTCTGGCTGCTCTAGAAAGGTTTCTAAAAATAGTCTTTATGTCCTCATAGGATAGTTGGTATATGTCTCCCTTGTCCAGTAGATGGAGGGTGTCTAAAATATCTTCCGCAATTCCCCTGAGCAGGACTATCTTCAAAGACTCAGGGTCAAGTGTACCCCCGACCCTTTTGTAACTGAGATGGAACCTCTCTTCATAGTCCTCCAGGGACTCATCACTTCCTATGGTCATTCGAAAAAATTCTTCTTTAGTATCTTTTGACCTACAATAGTATTGATACTTGTTGTTAAAGGATTCCTACATGTGAGCCCAAGTTGTGATGCTATTGCCATGTAACCCCATGAACTATCATAGTGCTACATCCTTGAGAGGAGGGAACAGTTTCAACTTTTTCTCATCTTCTGTAGAGTCATAGGTTCGACAGATAACAACAAACTCAAACAAAAAGTTGTCAGGATCTTCTGTAGTTAGGCCATGGAAATGAGGTAGGGTGAAAGGGATGATATTCTTCATTTTGGTGTCCCCATTGGTCTCCTAAATGGGAAAGGTACCCTCTATTCTCTCTCCATTCCCCCTAGCATTTATGCTTTCAGCCATTGGCTCCAAATGAATGTTTTCTTCTCCTTCTTCCCCTATATATTCTTCAAATATGTCTTGTTGTTCACCTAAGGGTTTTTCTTGATCACAGTTGCTGAAGAAGGGAGAAGGTTGGCTGTGTGAAGTAGTGGGGTTGTTGGGAAATTTTTTTCCTAAGTTATCTCTATTCCTACGAGGCATGAAAGGAAATATTTTTTGGTTGTTTTTTGTTTCTTTTTCCCCACACTAATAGTACCTGCAGAAGCTAAAATTTATTGAACAAAACAAATTGCAACTAGCTGAAATGAAATTTGCGGAATTGAAGAGGAAAGCAAGGAAATGCAGAACTTGAAAGAAGAGAAATGACTAGTCTACTTTTGCGGAAATGAAATTTGCAGAATTGAAGAGGAAAGCAAGGAAATACAGAACTTGAATGAAGAGAAATGACTAGTCTACTTTTGCTGAAATAAACTATTAGGAGAATGTTGCAATAGAAAATAGAAGAAAGAAGTAATCACAGAATACTCTGACACTTCCCCAGCAGCAGCGAAAAAAAGTGGTGAGCACCAGTATTGCAACAATAATGCTACAACTCTTGGGCTACCTACTTTACTCTTATCAACCCAGTAGTTCGTAACAAACTTGGAAGCATCACTGTTGTATGCACCAGAACCAGTTCTTACTACAGGTTGTCACTTGGTTAGCCGGCGCAAGATCACTAGGAGATCAAGCCAAATTGTATGGATTCTAGAAGAAGATCTATATGTGATGAAAGGAGAGAAATATTACTCTACGAACACTACTTTAACTACAGAAAGGAGAAAGACTGAAATGTAAAGCAAACCTAGTAAACCCTAATTAACTAACTAATCCTACTTTTGCAAAAATCACTATGAAAACCATGCAATGGATGCCATTACCTACTCAAGGAAGTAAAAAAAATATAACAAAGCTATTTATTGAAGTAAATAAGCACAAAACATCTTTTTGGATTTTTATGTATTTTTATGTGAACTTGACATGCATGTAATTTATTGTGTGTGAAAGTGGTAGTGAATAGGTAGCATTGGAGGGTGGTTTTGGGACTTAAGAGGATGTAGGATGGTGTGGATGGGTCCTAAGAGGTCCCAGGTGGCCTTCTGGAGGATTTTCCCACACTTAGACTTCAAAATAAACCCTACAGGAAAATCTACAGGAGGACACAGGAAATCTATAGGAGGAAAATAGGGCAACTGCAAGAGGCCTACAGGAGGAGGCCGAGAGCAGTTTTCACTATTTTTAGGGTGTGAGAGTGGGTGGAGAAGGAGGATTAAGGATGGAATGAAGTGTTAGGGAACCTAGGGTCGACCAAGAATAACCAGGAGAGAGAAAGATGATTGGGTTTGCTCAAGGAGAGAGGAAGAGTTGTATGGAAAACGCAGGTAACTAAAGCAGAATTGAGGGAAGACTTGGGCGACCTGTAGGGCATGGATGAGATGGAGGATGGGATGGTTAATAGGCTAGCCTACTACTAAAATGGATCTTCTGCATAAAATAAATTGACAGTCAACCAAGGAAATCAAGCAAGTAATGAAATGAGTGCATATAGGAAAACATAGTTTTGCATCAAGATAGTCTAAACTATGATCTATGAAAGGAAATGCTGAGAAATGTTGCAAGAAAGGAAAGCATGAAAGAATAATATTTTAAATAAAGAAGTGAGCATGATGAAGAAGATCTCATGTAGAGAAAAACTGGACTATTAACCTACTAAAAAGCTGCAAACACTAGAAGTCCTATGAGTGAGGGAAATCTGTGTTTTTGGGATAGCAAGAGGGTCTTTGCCTCAAATAATGGTCCCAAAGGGAGGAAGAGAGGCCAAGGAAATCTTTCTAGCCTTTTGAATCTTCTTTTTATCACTACTTAACTTGCTATAGAAAGCACAAATGGAAGCAAACTACTGAATCATCAAACACAACCTATTCTTAACCATAAAAGAAATGCATCTAACAACAACCTAATCTACAAACTAAAATAAAAAATACAAATAAAAGTAAAGAGGAGCTCGTCTACTTGGATTGGGCCCTAATCCAAGAGCTTTATCCCTATGAGGTAACTCAGTGCTAGCTCAAAAAGGATTCCATCTTTATTTCCAAAACAATAGCAGGATTACATGAAACTGTCACAAAATTAATAAGCTTGAAGTTGGAGTAGATTTTTCATAAGAAAAAATCCAACCCTAGTGAGGCCCTAGGCCTCTCTACTTACACAAATGAGGCCACCAACAATTTCCTTAAAGTGAGGGAGGCTTCTCTCCCAAAACTCGAGATAATCACAATCATCCTCCACTTGCTCAGTTTCCTTCTAGTGCATGATTCAACGGCTTATACTCCAAGCTGAATGAAGGGAAATTTGAAGTGAGGAGTAATAAATGAGGGGTATTCCCTCCTATAAGTCCTCTCCTTTGTCCACTTCGAGTTATTTCTGCCATTTGTCCATTGGATCCTTGACTTTGACCTCAAAACTCATCAATAATCTGCATTAAATACATGTTAGACCACATGGCACATTAACTAACTCAACTCACTCTATAAGCATAAATATAATAAAAAAAGCATACAATAAGCTAAGAGAATGGTTGATTTGACTAGGTTAGGAGGTAAAATGATCCCATATAATTACCCATTTATGAGGCTCATCACATGCGAGTGTGGAGAAACATAAGACTAGATTTGTGGGCAGAGGATTCTCTTAGTTGGAGGGAATTGATTACGATGAGACTTTTGCTCTTGTAGCAAGGTACTCATAAATTAGATATATTATATCACTTTCAGCATATATGAGATGGAAGATACATTAGATGGATGTAAAGTCAACAGTCCTCAATGGCATGATTGAGGAAGAGGTGTATATTGAGCAGCGAGAAGAATTTCAGACCTTCAACAGAGAGCTGCATGTGTGGAGACTCAAGCAAGCATTGCATGGAATGAAACAAGCACCTTGTCTCAAGCTGGGCTTCACCAATAGTGAATAATATGCGAAGATTTACCATATTGTGGTTGAAGGTAGATTGTTGATTATTATTTTATATGTCGAAGATTTGATTTTGATAGGTGATGAGAAGTTGATCAAGTCTTACAAAGAGGATTTTACAAGATATTTGAGATGAAAGACTTGGGGCTCATACATTACATTCTTTGTATGGAAGCATGGAAAAGAGATGAGGAACTCTTTGTCTCTCAGGGCATGTATGCCAACAAGATACTAAAGAAGTTCCACATGGAGAGAAAAAAATGCATGAAGATTCCTTTAGCTAGTAACTAGAGGAAAGAGGATGCTACTTCAGGTGTAGTAGTGGAGGCTACTATTTACAGAAATCTTGTGGTTTCACTTATGTATTTGGTGAACACCTGACCATACATGTGTTTTGCAGTCAACCAAATTAGGCAAGCCATCGTTATTCCAACTAAATTGTATTAGAAGGACGCTAAAAATATGTTGAGATACCTGAGATGCACCACTCCGTTTGGTAATTCGTATAGATAGATAGAGGGAGTGAAACTTTAAGGCTTCACATATGTATATTGGGTAGGGATTCCATCCAACATGAAGATTACATTACAGGAATCTTTAGTATTGGGTCAATATCAATTTCTTGGTACAAGAAGAACCAGAGAACAGTTCCTATCAGCTCAACAGAAGTATAGTACATGGTTGTTAGTCAAGTAGCTTATGAGGCTATCTGGATGAGGAATATTCTTGTTGGTTTGTTTGGTCAACAGATGGATCCAACAATTATTTATTTTGACAATCAGAGTTGTATCAAACTCTATGAAAAATCTAATTTTTCATGATTGGTCCAAGGATATTGACATCCAATACCACCATCTCCAAGATTATGTTCAGAGGAGAATCATGTTGCTCGAATACATTAGTACAGAGGAGTATGATGCAAATATTTTTCCAAAGGCATTGTCAATATGAAAATTCAAGTTTCAAAGAGGGACGATCACGGTAGTAGATAATCTCTTTCTTGTTGAGATGGAGTTTTCAAAATAACAACAAGAAAATCCTAATTTAATTTCTCCTTGACTTAAATTGGGAATTAAATTGTAATTCCATTCTCATGGCAACTTGTAGCAATTAACTAAGTTAAGTTGAGTTAGTTGGCTCAGTAAATTAAAGTTGGAAGTCTATCTAGAGTCATGTAGAGTGATCCTTGAAATTTAGGGGCCCATGTTGAGTTCTTATTGAGTTGTAATTATTTAATTCATTTTAACTCAGTTAAATTCAGTTAAACTAGTTCTAAACATTAGAGGAAATAGTGAGAGGTCAAGTGAATTAAATTGGATTTAATTCATATGCAATGATCAATAAGAAAACTCATAATTCACTCAAAATAGCTCATGCATGTCACTTTAGAGGAAGACCCAGTTGATATTAGAGTTCAAGGACATTGTACTATCAATTGTATAATTTTCTAAGTTATACAAATGATGCATGCAATCAGTAGAAGTCGTATGAATGGATTGCGTAGTTGTGGTGATGGATTTTCCCAATTAAATGTGGCCCAACTCCCTAGGAAACTACACAATGAAACAGATTGAGTTGGTTTGTGAAGTAGTGAGATAATTTGTACTTTTGTAGATATTTTTCAGGTTGAACAAGCATTATATTTTCTACTGAGATATTTTCATCAATGAAATATACAAATAGTAGGGTTTTTAGCTATTACTTTCCCCAGTAAAAATATTGTGTTATGTGTGATTTAAATTCTTCCTTTTTTTCTTCGTGATTTCATCGAACAATTTTTGTTTTCGCTCATGAGTAGAGTAGATTCAAGTCTTTTGTTCTAGCATATTACATAAGAAATTTAAATCTACAGGCCCAACCTCTCTACAACATCAATCCTTCCAATTTTTTGAATTAATATTGAATTTGGTTGAAATCAATGATTTTCACCTCAGGTTAGGGTAAAAAACTTATAATCATCCACCTCTTGTCACTATTGAAGATTATGAAAGTGTTGGACCCGAAGGGAATACTGAGATCAAGAGGAGGAATAGAATGTAGAAGAACAACAAGAAACAAGGATTTCATCTCCTTTCCCACCATTTCCACAAAGATTGCAAGATAAGAAGCCCATCAAGCTACAACCACTTTGTCAGACAGGCTTAGAAATATTTATGTAAATATCCTCCTTCTTAGAGCCATCAAATTAAATACCAATTTACAAAAATTTCATCAAGGAATCATGTATCAAATGGCTAGGAAGAAAGAAAATGAATCCTCCTACCATTCATGTATGAGACAACTTTTTGATATCATGCTTGAGAAACCTACACATCCAAAGTATGTTGAGCCCACAAGTCATGTTTTGATTGTCTATATATATGATACTTCTATTAATAAAAATTTGATCGACAATGGATTATCTATTAATGTCATCATCAAGGGCACTATGTTTATATTAAACTTTCAGTTATCTCTTAGGCACAATCCCATTATTTGCAGCTAGCAGATACCTCAATTATATGTCTAGAAGGAATATTGGAAGATATAAATGTATCCATTGATTCATGGGAGTACCCATCTTATTTCATTGTCTCACACACAAAGAAAAATCTCAGTGGTTACCCTCTTACATTGGGTAGGCCATGGTTGGCTACAAAAGACACTTATATAGGGTGCAGGGAAGGAGAAATGGCAATAGAAAATGATTACTCTACAAAGAAATCCACACTTAAACCACATGCGGAACCTTCCTTGGATGAATAAAATAAAATGTGGGTATAATAAGATGGGGATGGCCCACTTTTCCCCATTCTAACATTTCATAGAGATCTTTCTCTCATAAAAATTGAAGAAGAAACTATGTTCTCAAATTTTATGCAAAATTTGTAGAACAATCCATCTCTCTTTTAGTTGGGTCACTCAATATTTCTCATTTTTGGTAGTATATCACTTGGAAAAGCTATGGTGACTAACTTTTTTATCACCTAGTCACTAATTTCTCATTTTTTACTAGTGCTTCCTTAACCTCCTACAAGGCAATTTCCTTCATCAAAGTCGTGTTTTGATCTTCAATGACCAATCTTATAATATAGGCGATTATCTTTCTCTATGGATTGTAATCTATTAGGGTTAGGTTTTTTAAGGAGATTGTTGTAGAATGAAGTAATTTAATTTTCAATATCCCTATGATAAGAGAGTTGGTGTCAATTCTGAATGGTAAGTGGGAAGATAGAATTACGATTCTTGTGTTTCAACATTGTTTTGTGGAAAAACTGAGTGTCCTTGTCCCGTTCGTTGAGCCATGAGATCCTCAATTTTTGCCTCCATAAAGTCTCCTCTTGCTTCTATCATTCCTCTATCTTTTTAAGAACCTCCCCCCCACTACTTCTTTGAAAAATATTTAGACCACCCTTAAAAGTGACATTTTTTATTGAATGCATTCCATTTCAATTTCCATATTTGGTTTTTTCTCGAAGATGTTGCCCAATTTTTAATTAAACCTTTTAGATTTTTTAACTAATGTTGAAAGTTGAATATGGGGAGAGGCTTGAATTATCCATGTCTCACTAATACTGCTTGGACTTCTCCACAAAGGATGGATCTATTAATAAAAAAATGTGAAATATGAATGGTCAATTTTAAGCACCTTCTTTGACGTCCAATTCTAGCACTATACGCCACTCGTCTCGTTATTTTTTAGTAGCTTTTTTGAGGTCCAATTCTAACAATATTCGTGAGTGGTCCATGGGAGCACTCGAAAGGATGGAAGCTTCCAAAAGGAGGTATTTTTCCAGCAATGATTTCGAGATAAGAAACATGTCGAGATGATAGGTTATCTTGTGCCTACCTCCTTTACTCTTGTCCAAGTATAAATTCCATTTACCATTTCTATCTAAGCTAAGTGCATGTTCCTAATTACATATTTGAAGGACTGTGCAAGGTAATCATATTAATGTCCCCTCCAATGATGAATTTTGATTCAAATGCAACTACTAAAGCTATATGAGTTTGTTGAGAAAGGAAATTTTATCCGTAGTAGATGTGCCCCATATATTACGATTAAGAAACCCATATCGTTTGATATGACTTGTTGAAATTTTTTAGACAAGATCATAGGGGCTACTAACAAGTCATGAAAATTTGCTTCCATGGGGTGTAATAGGATTAATAGACCCATCATTGTTCCCTGAGAACCAAGGGAGATTGACTCACAGCGTTTCTAGCATTACTCCACTAGAGCCTCCATGCTCGCTCTAACAACATTTACCTCATGCTCACTCTAGTAACCTTTACCTCATGCAAGATGATATTCCTAGGTTTTTCCTTATTAATTTTGTCTCTAAGTAGTCTCTATTTTCCGTTGTTTTTGAGAGCCCTTATGTTCCACAAAATCACTTTCATTGAGAGCGAGGGTTGGGGAAAAACACCTTTGAAAGCGAACTAATATTGCATGAATTGGCCAAAATATTCCCTATCTATTGTATTATCTCTTGTGGAGTTTTCCTCCCCAAGCATTTGTATCCTTCGATTGGTTTGAGGGGGTCTCTTGAATCCAAATAATGAGAACAATGATGAGGAGTTGTGGGAATCGACACTCTCCCCAAAAGGCGGAATTGAATGCTAAGATATGATTGTCTGAGAAGAGCCATTTGCACCTTTAAAATTAAACTCGGTCCTTGGCATTATAGCTACTCTACTATCTTCGAGAGGGTTTTCTCCTATACTTCCACTTCATCCAAGTCTTCTGAGCTTACTAGAGAACTTGTCTCCATTGATTTCTTCTAACATTATCTTTACATCATGTATTTGAGGCTCCATAAGTGTCATGTATTCGAGTGTGTTATGTGGGTTTTTCCTTTTCTTCGTAGAAGTGGCTTGCATAGGCTCGAGTTGTGGTTGCAAGGATTCCTCACATGAATTTTGATACTATTGCACTGGATCTTGCTCAGCTAAGGCTTCAAATTTTGAATCTTTCTATGGGGATCTTGCTCTCCTAAGACAAAAAAAATTCTTTCTCGAGGAAAAATTTATTTCTCGAGGTTGAAGCAAAGCATCGAGAAAGAGATGAAGAGGCTAAAATTATTAAGAAAATAAGGGCCATTCTCAAAGGCCCTTGAATGATCCTCTAAATTAGTGAAGATCATCACAAGAAAACCTTTGACTCCAATACTTAGGTCAACATGAACTTTTAGCTTCCATTTAGCCTTGATCCATGCTTCCATAACTCGTTTCGGTGGCGAAGTACCAACAAATTTGTAGATTAAAGTGTGGCCTTGCATGAATTCTATGTGCTCCAATATTTTGTTTGACTTGACCTCATATTTGGGTCTCTGAATGAATTTTGGAACACAAGAGCTTGATCTATTATTGTGTCATGTAGCACTAAGGATTGGGGCATATTTTTGATCTCCTCGCGATGAATGAATTTCCAAGGGGGAATTTCCTAGACTTGTCACCTCCTCACACTACTTGAGAACTTGTCTCCATTGCAATTTATTCCAACATTGTTTTTGCATCGTGAATTTCAAGCTACATATCCATTGTGCCTTCCACCATGTTATTTTGGATTCTCCTTTTGCTTGAAAAAGTTTCTTTCATGGGCTTCGATTGTAGTCCCAAGGATTCATGAGTATGACTTCTGATACTATTCTAGTCAATCTTTCACTACTATGGATTCAATCTATTTTTTGGACTGAAGGTAATATAATGTAAACTTTGAAACAGGAACTATAAACTCAAAACGAGAACTCTAGCCAAAAAGCCCCGAAAAAACATCAAAAACAGTGTTGAAAACGAAAAGTGTGTATACTAGAATGATTGTTTTTTTTAGGGTCAATTTTGAACATGTTTTAAAAATGGTAGTGAAAATGAAATTTCCGTGCAAAAAACACCCTAAAAACGAAAAGTGTTGATACTAGAATGATGGTTTTTCTTTAAGGTCAATTTTCGACATTTTAAAAAAATGCTAGTAAAATCGATTTTTATGTGCAAAAAACAGTTGTTTATGAGGAAAAAAAAACACTAATGTTTTTGGTAGAATAATATTTTTCTTTCTTAAGTATAAATTCAACATGTTTTAGCAATGACCATCAAGATCAAATAATGGGATCTGAAACACTTTAAAATTCTGTTACCCGGGAATCACCGTGCCACCCCCGCGGGCCGTTGGGCCGCCGAGGTGGGGTAGAGGCCTGTAGACAGCCACCGCCCCACCCTAGTGGACCAATTACCCACATGGTGGAGGGGTGATTTCGAGAATGACCATGCCATCCTCGTGGGCCATTGGGCCACCAGTGTGGGACGGAGGGCTACAGACAGCCTCCGCCCCACCACAGCAGTCTAACGACCTGCAAGGTGATGGGGCGATTCTAGGAATCACCCTGCTGCGGATAGCATCTGGCCCACCCTAGGAGCCCAACGGCCCACAGAGGTGGTGGGGTGGTTGCGGGAATCACCCTCCCACCCTCGTGGGTCGTTGGGCTGCCGAGGTGGGGCGAAGGGTGGGGTGATTCCTAGAATTTCCCCGCCACCCGCACAGGCTGTTGGGCCGTTGGGGTGGGGCAGAGGTTGTTCACAGCCCTGTGCCCCACCCTAATTGCTTAACAGCTAGCGGGGGTGGTGGGGTGATTCACAGAATCACTTGGCCACCCCGGCGGGTCATTGGGCCACTAGGGTGTGGCAGAGGCTAGACAGTCTCCAGCCCACCCTGGCAGCCCAACGGCCTGCAGGGAGAGCCTCTGCCACACCCCAGAGGCCCAATGGCCCGCAGGGGTGGCGGGGCGATTCCTGGAATCACCTCGCCACCCCTGTGGGCCATTGGGCTACCAAGGTGGCGGGCGATTCCCAAAATCGCCCCACCACCCCTGCGGACCGTTTCCCTGTCAGGGTTATTGTTATTGTCAAGCTTCAAGGGGAAAACAAATTCAAGGATGCAACTTACATGTTAAGACGTTTAAAATGTATATTTGATTAATGTTAAAAAATTCATTTATGTACAAGTTAATTGAAATTTTACTATTTCATGTTACAGGCAAAAGTTAAATCTTCTTAACCGTGAAGATCAACTATTTATAAATGATTGTGTGTTAATCCATATTGATAGTTGTGCAAAATATGATCGCTATATGTCTATGATTTTTAATCGGGTAGATGGATATAGTCATAGCCAAACACTCATGATGTTGTTGTGAGAAAACTAACATATGAAGACAAAGAAGAAAAAGGAGAGATGGTTAAGATTTATAAAAAAACCACAGTTATTGATTAACTATCTTATAGACATATGTTCAAATGAAGGAGATTGGGTTTTGAATTTATTTTCTGGCTCATGTAAGTTTTATTATATAGAATTGAATTTCAATATGTTATTTCTTAATTTATATGTCATTGTACTAATTTACTTCATTATTTCTCTTGTGCTTGATAATCAGGTACACTACTAGCATGTTTCCTTCAAAAAGGAAGAAATTGCATTGCGATTGAAAAAGATCCAATATAATGCAATTTTATTCAGCAAAGAATTAATGCTCTTCAATGCAAGAAATTGGGTTGAAGAAAGGGGAATTTAGTGAATCACGTTCGGAAAAAATGGCAAAGGAGCCCCAACCACCACTACACGAAATGATTGGAAAGACATACATTGGGAGATTTGCAGACATCAAAGACCCATTATAAGAGGAAAATGAGCAAAATGAAGCAAAAAATGTTGTGGAAGAAGACAATGATGAAACTCTAGAGGACAAAGAGTTTGGATTATGTGAAATTGTTGATTAAATTTAAGTTATGATTGGAAATTAAGCTCATTTTTTGTAACTATTAATTAGTTATACTTGTAATGTTTTGACTTTGACATATTCTGAGAAGAATAAGCACTCAATTAAGGTTGTTATGCATTC
>APFE030622608.1:0-11914 GCA_000404065.3 Pinus taeda
AGAAAGTGACAGCAGAGCTCAAGCAAGTGATTTGGACTGCCATTGGACAATCAATAACTAACCAGTGGGAGTACATTTATGCTATATATGAACAAGTGGGACTCATTGGCAGGGCAAGGAAAGAATTACACAGAGCAAGAAATTCTCTAGGCAACATGGCCGACCTTGCCCCTAAGATGATTGAAGTACTAAATTACAGGACAAGTTCCCAGTTGGTGAAAATGGGAATTGGAAATAGAACTGAGACCATATCTGTGATCAAAAGGGTCACAATAATGAAAAATTTAATCCAGACCCTAGACAGGAGGATCCAGGATATGCAGGCAGATATAAACAAGTTTCAGAACAGGTTCTCAGCCCTGCAGGACAGAGGGCTTCCCAACTTGCTAGAATCAGGGAAGCTACTCTCTCATGAGAAATACATCAAGAGGGTAAGCAGTTTTGCAGCAATTCAGATTGCTGAGACACCAGGGACATCTTCAGCAGGCCCAATAACAGGACAAACTCTTTTTGAGAAATTAGATAATTTATTTTTTATCAAGAATGAAGTAGCACATCTGTTTGATGAGCCTCCTCATTTCTACAAGTATACAGAGGCTGATGAAACCTTAGGGTCAATTTTGAAGCATCAGCTTCCTCCCCCAGATACATGGCAAGATTTAATAAGGTTACTTTTGAACCAAAGTTGAAGAATTAAATCTTTTTTCAGCAAAACAGTCTATATTGCATCTACAGGTGGACAAAGCCATGACAGCAAGCACAAAGACGCTGAGCCAACTCAGCACAGGTACTCGACCGCAGCAACAACATCAGCAAGCACAGGTGGCAGGGCCAAGAAGGCACAAAAAGTAAAAAGTTGCAGAGCACTTCATGCTGCAGTTATGATAAAGCCGCACAACTGACTCCGCAATGCCCAAAGGTCAAAACATTATCCTGACAGGAGTTAAAGGCTTTTAAGAGTCATTTATGTTTGTAATTACTTCTCATCTACTCTCCCTGTGCGACTGTAAGAGATATTTTCCTCTCAGATGACTCCATACCTGAGATATTTTTTGAAACTTCTATATATTCCCCCTCGCGTTTGTTTAGAGGGGTTGGACTCCGGATGTAAGAAATCTCTTGATATCTTCTCTGTTATTCTGATATTGTAAACTCGCAGACAGTTAATACAAAGGACAGTGGGATTTCTTCAAATATGTTTGTCTCTTGATCTCCTGATGGTGTATGGCTCAAAGTTGCAGGATTCCTGTGTATGTCGTGGCTCAATAAGTTTTTCTCATTGCTCTTTGTTTACATGTGATCATTGTTCTTTCATATGTTTTTTAAGTTTTCCATACTCTCAAATACCTAGTTAGCAAGGAAAAAGAATAGTCTCAGGATTTAACCATTGGTTACCCTGAGCTCAGTCTAAGCTAACTTATATGTTTTCTTCAGTCAAAGTATTTAAAGAGTAATTCTTCAGTGCTACCTTTAATACTACATCATCACAGTGCTTTGTTATTTAAGGAATTCAAGTAATTGCTCCTAAATAACAAACCTCCTTCACAATAGTCAGCCTAAGTAAAGAAATCTTAATTGCTCTTTGCTAGTTGCTCCTCATCTCATTCTCACAATTTACCATTTGTTTCATGGAATACACACAGGCCCTGTAGCTACACCCCACCAAATCAGGATCTCAAGGGAAAACTGTCCAAGACCCCATTGCCCAATGGATTAGCTTCACCTGCAGATAATCTTTAAAAGATATCAGAAGCATCCTCCCAACCAAACACAAAAATAACCAAAAAATTTCACTTCACAACTAGCCTAAAACCTTTATCAAAACAGTGACAAATCTTACAGAGAGAGCCCTCTCTGACTATAGCTAGGCTAGAAGCTGTAGCCCAAAGACTGGTTAGTGGTTACCCCGGCCGTATTCCCTAAGGAGTCATAGGGAATAACCTGGGTGTTAACAACAGCTATGATCCTTGGACACCCACGTGCAGAAAACCTATGTGACATTGCTGAGACTAGTTTCATAGTGGTATGCTTTATTTCCGAATAGGAATGGTAAGCTCAGGCGGCACGGGGACACAGGCTATCATGTACTTGAAAATCAACGCTTGGCCTTCCAGTTCTGCCACTGCGCTGGACTGAAGGGAGGACATACTGCTGACAGCATGCATTCCTAGTCCCTTTTCCATTCGGCCCGTGTCTGTTCCCTTTGCCATTGATCTAACACTTGAAATTTGTTTAATCGTCTAACATCTAATCGTATGGTGCACAAAATGACACGTAGGCAATGAGGGGAGTTGATTTCAGAGGGAAACGCCTTACGGCGTAAATATCAGATAGGCATTGCCCATACTAAATCATAATGCCAACAATGAACCATTTGGAACCATAAGAGATGCTCCCCTGAACCTATGCCAATCACCAATCCAATAGATGCATAGCTCATAAACACTTCGTAGATCAATACAATATATCAAAATTCTTTAATAGACCAATGTCAAAACCATAGTGCCAACTATGAGCTGTTGAAGCATATGAGAAGCTCTCCCTGAACATGTCAAATCCTATCCTAAACATCACAACTTAATAAGATGCAACATTAGTAGCATAAATCATCACCAAAATAATAATCAAACAACATATGAAATTATCATCAATGCAAGGCACCCCCAGAAATGATGCACCACTAATCCTGTGGACCTAATTGCTCCACATGCACTTCTGTAGTCCTTTCATAAATAACGTTAAATATAATAGACTGTAGTGGGCACTATTTGTTGAAAAGTGTAACTAGGCTCGGTCTTCATAATGACCTATAAATATGATTTTATGAAATGATATGTAAATAAGACAAATAAAATTATTTTATTGACTTTCTTCATGGGTTTCATGAGGAAGGATTTGTTTTTTAGTCAAGACTCCCATTGAGAGTCTTTAGGATTTATTTGTCATCTAGTCATAAAATGCTAGAGTCATTGTCATGTAAATGGAGTCATGTTACACTTTGTAAAAAGGTCATCTTGTCTATGTAAAGTATCCTCCAAGAACTTGTCACCTAACCTCTTCAAGTCAGCCTACAACGATGAAGGAATATGCTAGAACAAGTCAGCCTAATCTCAGACTGTCAAGTTGGCCTAAAGACCCAGTGAAGAGGTGTATATATAGCCTAACTCAGCCTCCATTCTAAGCAATAAGTTTGATCTGAATTTGGTCTAAGAAAAGTGCGAAGAGGATGACATAGAAGAAAGTGAGAAAATGGTGCAGAAGAAAGTGTGAAGTAAGGGTAGTGAAAGGGTTTCCTCTAAGGATGCGAAAGTCATTATTTTGGTGCAGCGAAGGAGGGACCTTCTAGATCAGTGAAGAAGGCATTCTTTTGGGTATACGAAGAAGGATTCTTCTAGGATATTCAAAATAGGGTTTCTTATGGGATAGCGAAGGAAGGTATCTTCTAACTCTTCTGGGTGATCGAAGTAGAGACCGAGTTTCTCTAGACAAGACCTAGATACCGATATTCTCTAGGGAAGTTGTGAAGAACAGTGAAAATGATAGAGACTAAGTTTTTCTAGGAGGAGCCTGTTAGAGTCGGTTTGTTCAGCCCTCCGTCAGAGATCAAAATCTCTTTATTGCATTTCATTTTTAGGTGTCTCATTCAGCTCATTAATCTGCATTCCATTAGGGGCATGCCATTGTCTGATGGAAGGGCGTGGTTTTCTCATTCCCCTCATGTTTGTATCTGCTGGCTTGTTATTGATCATTAAAGTTCATCAGAATTCATCAAACTCAATGTTTCAGTCATTTATAGTCATGGATGGTCTTTGGTCAGCAAAGAGTCTTTTAGAGTTTTTAGGTCTAGGGTTTTGTCGACTGAGTCTGCATGAGAGGTTCCAAATCAGCTTCCATTAAAAAATTTCATCATCAAATAATGCTCAAGAGAGATTCTTCTTCAAAACTCTGTTTTGAAGAAGAAATCATTAAATTTCAAATATGAAATTATTCAAAGTTTTTCAGTTGAAGATATTCACATGTAGCCTCGCCATGATCCTTTGCCGAATTCAGCATCAGTCATCTTTGCAAAAATAGCCAAAAAGAACCATCATTTAAGTCAGAAAATCAGAGAATGAATAAAAGACAAAGTTGTATTAATATGAAAAAGTCCCAATGCCAAACATTGCATAATGGGTTTGTGAGAAACAAACATTAAATTCACCACTATATAAGATAATTTCATTGTTTGAATAGCCATTTGCATCCAAGAGATTCATTGAAGGTCAAAGTTCAGTGGTGAGAAACCGAAATAGTGTGCTAAGACTGGACTGTGTCTTGAAGAATTGTGCGCGGCGCATTGGTAGCAGACGCGGTGCATAGGTGTGACGCGACACATAGAGCCGCATACCACAATACAAATTGGGTTGGGCGCGGCGCATTCAGCCCACGTGGCACACTGGGTGTGCGCACGGCACACAGAGCTGACAGGTGGGTTTTCTCATTGCCTACAACAAAACTCCAAATTTCGTGTCTCTCCTCGGCTCCCTGTGAAACGTTGGCATTCTTATGGCAATCCAATTCATTTGGCCTGTGGGCCCTCTGGTCACCAAGTATCTTACATAGTTTGTCGACATTTTTGATTGCTATGAAAGCGCTGACGATTCAACACTTCCCCGGAATTTATATTGAATAAGTTGCCCATACGCTTTTGCTTGTGTATCGAGGCTCAAGAACTAGAGGCCAAAAAAAAGCTTCAGTTGAAGCGACTGTGTCTGTTGCTGGATGTACTGATAAGGGTGTCAGTGCCTTTCAATAAGTTTGTTCGTTCTGTCTCACGTGAATTCCACCCTAATTTTTCTGCCAAATGGAGGCGTTATCTGTACATTTTAGCTCTTAAAGACAGGGAAGGATATAAACCAGCTACCGATGGTGAAAGTCCTGTGAGTTATGATAGCTTGTGCTTGGCTGAAAAAGGCGACAATCAAAGAACTGACATGAATGTTATAAATATGGAGTCCGTGAACTTTAGTGCTCTTGGAAAACATCAGGCATTGGTCAAGGCCCATAACTTCAATGTTGATACAGTCAATCAGCTTTTGCAAAATCTTGAAGGCCAGTCCTTATCTTATAGAACTTTTGCTCGGGACACTCAAGCATCGAGAAGCAGGGGTCCTGCAACAGAATGCTTTATGTATCATGCTCGTGCTGCAGTTGCTACTTTTCCATACTTGGGCATTCAATTCATCTTCAGATTTAAAGAACATATGTGATAGATTTACCCATATTTTAGCATTAAAATATTGGAGACCTTTTCCAAATTTTTGTAAAGTGGCAAACGCATCTCCAGAAATTTGAGGGCGGTTGTATAGGAATGCGCAAAGTGGCATTCAAGAAGTAGAGTTTTTAGGGCTAAAATCAGCACCTACACGATTCTAGGCTCAAAATTTAGCAAATGAATAGGATTCGATTTCGGCTTCAGTTATGATTCAAAGGGTCTACGCTACAGTTTCTACCTCTCCATTGGTCACCAGAGAAAAACAAGATGTAACGCTGCTCTTTTTTAGAATAGGTGGTTGGCTTTCTAGCTTTTATTAGTTAATGATTAAACAGCTTCCCATTTGTGTCGATCTGTTTTCCCACAGATTGAGTCTATTTATTGTATTCAAAAATCATTTGTAAAGGGTTGGAGTTTCTGGGAAACGGTGCAAGAAATCAGTGCTTCACTGTACAATTATAGCAGAGGATTTAATGAATTAATGCAGCTCTGATTTATGAGATTCATGTGGTGTAAGTTTAGCATATGTCTTTTCTTTATGTTTCATATGTATCTTGTTATGTTTTACCATTCCTTCATAATCATTTCTAGTTGAATGCTTTTAAGTTAGAAAGGTAGAATCCAGTTTGTTTGCTCTGCCTTGGGAAAAGCGTTCATGTACGGTGTGTCTTCTTCTGTCTAAAAAGGATTCATCACATATGCCATTTTCAGCTTCTCAAACAGTCTTTCCACTCCATACTATTCAATTTTGATTTCTAAATTTCCTGCCTATCATGCCTCATGAAACAATATGTGTCTTTGATTTAATTTCTTAGCTCAGGCTGTCCTTTGTCCCATACAGTCCAGAAATTTCAGTCATTTAATACATCACCTCTGTCATATCTATTTACTAGCCTAAAATCAGTTTTCCATTTGAGTCATCTCATAACCCATTGTTTATTTTTACTGAGTGTGACCCGGAGAGAGCCCTCTCCTGTCCTCGTAGGGCTAGCTACGAGGCTGAGCATGGTTTGTGGTTATCCTGAATTTTGTCTTCCTTCAGCCTAAGGCAGATTTAGGCACTAACAGAGCCGAGGAGATCAATTTAAGATCAAGAAGAAAGGCAAGGAAAGGAAGAGGCAGAGCATCAAGGTTAGTGGCAAGGTTCTTGAGAGGATACTAGAGTCACGGGTCTATGTCATGGTTTTGGTACTTATCAATTGAAGATCTAGAAGAAGAATTTTGATTGAGTTTTCGTCTGAAGAGGTGAAAGGTTTTAACCCTAGTTGGAGAAGCCTACATATTGTGTCACTTGTCTTTTATTGTGGACATTGGTCATTGTCTTGATGAATTGACACATTAATAAGCTAATGAAGATAAGATCATAAGCTAAGAAGTAAAAGTGCATCACAATCAATTATCAAGTAGAGAAATTGTTAACTTTGAATGACCTAGATTTCTCAAGATGGTATCAGAACTTAGGTGTTGAAAACAAGATGGGTAGTTGAAAGAAAGTAGACATGAGAGAATAAAACTTCAAAGAAAGGCATCAAAGCAAGTCGAAGGTTATCAACACAAATAGATAAATATCTACATCAAAGAAACCCTAGATGGAAGAAGGAAGCAAGAAGAAAGACCAAAACTCTAGAAGCACTCCAGAAATATTACATCACCCAGGAAGTGGAAGCTCTTCGAATCTAAGGAAGATTGAATCAAAAGTCAATCCTCTCTCTATTGAAGTAGAGATCTCATAGAAGGCATTCCTCCCTTATCGAAAAATTTGAAGTAAAAAGCAACAAAGTTCGTCATCCTCCCTTACCTTTTTTTTTATTATTATAATACAATCTGGTAAAAATGACTTCATGTTTCAAGGAAGACCAAAAGTTGTTTGGGATATCAAACTTCCTTGTAAGGAAAATAAGGATAGACATTGCCCTGGAAATATATGAAGTCATTGATCATGTCCATGGCAATGTCTCCAAGCCATCCAAAGAACAAGCATTATCTGAGTACATGGAAAGGGATATCAAGGCTCAAAAGATTCTCAAGGATTCTATCAAAGATCCAATCATTTCTTATATAGCCAAGCTAGAGACATCTAAAGAAATATATGATAAACTGGGAGAACTTTTCTCTAGAAGCACGATAGAAAATATCTTATCACTTAGATCTAATCTTCATAAATCGAAGGTGTCGAAGGATGAAGGGATATCATCATGCCTCTCTATGGAATATTAAATAAAAGGTCAATTGAAGGATATAAGGGAAATGGTATCTGACAACAAAATAATCTCCACTATTCTAAATGCATTAACTGATGAACAAGCTAACCTCATTTCTTCTAGGGAAGAGGAAGCTATGCATTTCATTAGATTATGTTCTCTCAGCAAGGCAGAGGAAGACAGGATGAAGAATGAAGGTAACTAAAGATAAAAAAGGAGGGAACAATTAGTGTCAAGATGAAAGGGAAAATTTGGAAAGTTTAGTACTCCAAAGAAGATAAAGAAGAACATGTAAGAAAAATGTTATGGTTTTCATAATCTTGGGCACTACAAAAAATATTGTCCTAATCGTAAGAGGGACAGGGAAGCATATTATTCTACAAAGGAAGTGAAAGAACCTGAGACAAAGAAGCATAAGAAGGAAGAAGAATAAATATGAAAGAGATAATATTCTTCATTAAAAGGTTCCTTTCACTTGTAACTTATATATAGAAAGAAATATAAATAAGATTGGATGCATCATAATAGAAATAAGCGTCATGATAAAAGCATTAGAAGTAAGAGCTCGTGACATGGGAAGCAAAAAGTATGTTTGGTACAAATCCTACTAACTACAAAGAATAGGAAGCTCTTAGGAAACCTCATTGATACTTATAAAAGCAGAGGTCATCATCAACCGAGGCCATCATAGTTAATAAATAAAACATATGTTGAGTGAGGATATAAAGACATCTTCAAGTTTATCTGATGAAATTTTCATTAAAGGATTCACCGATGTAGAAAAGAAAGCAGAGGTTTTCATCAGGAATTCCAACTCATGGGATTCAAGGGATGGTGGTATAATGACTTAACAGGAAAGTAGGTCTAAAGGATATAGTCCTTTAAAATTAAGCTACTACAGGAAGTCTAGACGACCGAAAGAAAAATTAGGTATGTATTATTACATAGATCATTATGAAAGTCATGTCATATGGTTGCAGATACTATGGATCACTATTTCCATCCTAGGAAATATGATCAAGGGAAGAAAGGATCTACTCCTCAAAACGATTGCTACAAAGCATAAGTCACACTAAATGAAATCAACATAATATGTTCTCATATGTATCATGAGGAAGTTGACTACAATCGGGAAATATGATTGGAAGCTCTTGAGAATAAAGTGTCAAAAGACAGGAAGAGATCATGATAATGTGCAATGAAGGAAGAAAGCATTCAACATCTGAAGTCCAAGAATATTTGAACAGAATATCTCTCGGAAGGACGTGAAGACTCTGATAGGATTCATAAAAAGATAGAGACCCTTGACAATGAATATCAATGGGAGATGTGTCAATTTGCATGTAGGATGTTGATAGTTAGAGGAAGATGTCATGGTGAAAGATCATCATAAAGGAAATTCTTATTTGAGGTGTTCATTGATTATTTTTTGAACTAACATCTAGTGGGGCTTATGTAGGACTATTGAAGGGAACATCTGTGAATAACTTCCAAGTGGACCATATAGAAGGATATAGTGTCCTTCTGAAAATATGGCATGGAAACAAAATGACGTGAAGCAAAGCCAGATGGAAAATTTGATGGATCACTTTCTGATGAGTTGACGAAATGACTAACTCATGGTTAAAAGTGATGGCTGATTTGTGCCCTATGAAGAAGTTCCCAAAATATGAAGATTCCTTGACAAATAAATTCATGACCTCGAAGTAAGGATCTCTTCATGCAGTTGGTTGTTTCAGGATCTCCACATGAGGGTTGCGATAGGTCCCTGGTTAAGAGGGAGTTCGGAATAAAGTTTGTTACTTGGAAGAAACTGAGAAATTCATAAGTAGGAAGCTTAGATACATTCCTTTGTGATAGGAATGAGTACATTCCTTTATTGGAATATGTCCTCCTGGTTTGAAAAGGAGAGATAGACATGTTGTTATGATCTTCACCTGGGAATACAAAATGGAGGATTGTGTAATCATTTGGCATCTGATACTCTTAAGGGATGAGATAGGGAATTCCATGAAAGAGTAGTCATGGAGGATTGGTATTCTTTGAGGACTAGGAAGTCCAAGATAATAATAGTTCTCATGGATCATATCCTGAGTGAACCCGAGTTGGGTATGTTCCTAGAGAGACAATGATGAGTGTGTCTATAAATCATTGGTCTTGCTAGCATTGAGCTCAATATCTTATGGAGAGATGGAGTTGTTAGTCAAGGCCTTGTTATATAAACAATGTTGGTTGATATGATGTTATAAAAATGAGTTACAAATCATAATTCTTCTTATGAGAGATTATTTAGATTGAGAAAGTCCAAGTACCATTATGAATACCTTCCTAGTTAAGAGGGAGAGTTGAAAAGTCTAACTAGGTTTGGTATTCATAACGACATGTAAATATGATTTTATGAAATGATATGTAAATAAGAAAAATAAAATTATTTTATTGAATTGCTTCATTGGTTTCATGATCAAGGATTTTGTTTTTGAGTCAATACTCCCATTCAAAGCCTTTAGGATTTATTTGTCATCTAGTCATAAAATGTTAGATTCATTATCATGTAAATGAAGTCATGTTACACTGTAAAAATGCCATCATATATATGCAAAGTATCCTCCAATAAATTGTCACCTAACCTGTTCAAGTGAGCCTACAATGATGAAGGAATATGCTAGAACAAGTAGGCCTAATCTCTAGTTGTCAGGTCAGGCTAAAGACCTAGTGAAGAGGTGTATATATAGCCTAACTCGACCTCCATTCTAAGCAAGAAGTTCAATCTGAATTCGGTCTAAAAGAATTGCAAAGAGGGCGCAGAAGAAAGTGTGAAAAAGGTGCAGTAGAAAGTGTGAAGGGTAGTGAAAGGGTTTCCTCTAAGGTTGTGAAATTCATTATTTTGGGGAAGCGAAGAAGGGCTCTTCTAGATCATCGAAGAAGGCATTCTTCTAGGCATGCAATGAAGGTTTCTTCTGGGATATGTGAAGTAGGGTTTCTTCTAGGATAGTGAAGGAAGGTATCTATTGGGGAGACTCTTCTGGGTGATCGAAGTAGAGACTGAGTTTCTCTAGAGAAGACCTAGAGATCGATATTCCCTATGGAAGTTGTGAAGGAGCAGTGAAAAGGATAGAGATTGATTTTCTCTCGGAGGAGTCGAGCATATTAGTTCAAGATCAAGGAGAAAGGAAAGGAAAGGAAGAGGCAGAGAATCAAGGTTAGTGATAAGGTTATTGAGATGATATTAGAGTCAAGGGTCTATGTCATGGTCTCGGTACTTATCAATTGAAGATCTAGAAGACGAATTTTGATCTGGTTTTCCTCTCAAGAGGTGAAAGGTTTTGGCCTTGGCTGGAGAAGCCTACATATTGTCTTGCTTGTCTTTTATTATGCATATTGGTAATTGTATTGATCAAAGAACACATTAATAAGCTAACAAAGATAATATCATAAGTTAAGAAGTAAAAGTGCATCACAAGCAATTATCAAATAGAGAAATTGTTAATTTTGAATGCCCTAGATTTCTCAACACTATTTTCCCTTACTCTGAATTTGAAGAGGAGGAACTTGACTTCTTATTTATGCTTGGATTTTTCTTTAGAACATATAATTTGCCTACATTTCTAAATCCTTTTG
Organism: Pinus taeda; assembly: GCA_000404065.3. Classification (NCBI taxonomy): domain Eukaryota; kingdom Viridiplantae; phylum Streptophyta; class Pinopsida; order Pinales; family Pinaceae; genus Pinus; species Pinus taeda. Next base: position 11,074 of record APFE030622608.1, read on the forward strand.
CTATAAATTTTCTAATTTCTCTTCTATAATTTTGATCAAGTTGATGTAAATACTATTACATTCCATTTAAGTTAAAGTTCTTCACAATATTATTTATTTTCTTTAAGTTGTTCCATTATTGTTTTCATAATCCTTGCTTTCATATTCCTACAACTTATTCTCAAGAATGTTAATATTTTCCAAAGAAAAAGCAAGTTTTCTTCAAAAAATAAGTACTTCCTCTAACCTATATTCTTCTGAATTAGTAACTCCATCTAATATAACAAAGGTTGTTTCATGATCACTCTCATCTTCTAACAAACCACAATTTCCTTTAGATTCATTTAATGTCTAAGAAGCAAGATTACTTTCTGGTTTACCTGATGAGAATACTTCTTTTACTTGTTTTCCTTCTCCTTCATGGATGACCTATAGATTATCCCATACCTGCTTTGTGGTTCCATAATGCATAACTTTCTATAATACTGAAGCGGGTATGTTACAAAAGATTTCATTTAATGTCTGACTATTCTTCATAAGATATTGTCCTGATTGTTATCGGGAAATCTAGTGTCCACTCGGAGCTGCTAGTCCCACTAAGACTGGTAGCTATCTTAGAAACAAACAAACTAAAACTACTTTCACTTTCCTTTATGAGCAATAGATAAGAGGGGAACAAAGGACACCAACCTCAGTCTTGCGCTTGATCCCTTGCTTGGTTCCTCTCCTTTCTGGCAGATCCTTGCCACTTTTCTTTCGTCTACCCAACTTCAAAGAGCACCTCTGGAATCAAAGCAGCATAATACTATCGAAGAACAGAGATCTACAATCATAAACAATATAGGACCATATATATATTGAC
>APFE030622608.1:12345-24111 GCA_000404065.3 Pinus taeda
GTGGAGAACTTCTGGGAGATGATGTAATTAGCTGACCTTGTTCCTTTAGGGTGTGAAGCAACAATTTTAGGGACTTAGGAGCCCTTGGTTTATGGACATTTATGATTGGGGTTGCAGTGCCCAAAAATTTCTATAACATTTGCCCCCTAAAGCATGAGGTCGTTAATCTTTTGATGTTGGGTGAAATGCTTTATCATGAGGATCCGAAGTTTTTTCGAGCTGGAAGGCGACCTGTAATAAGATACAATACAATACATTATCTTCATAATATTTTCATGATCTAGCTGAGGTGGTCATTCCCATGATTAGCTTTGAAAATTCATTTTCATGTACATAGGATAGACAACCGTCTGTGTAGCAAACTGATGATTCATACGGAGTCATCATCCCTTTGATTCGGATGATCATCTGTTCGGCATGATGTACATTTGATGTCTTTATATTCCTGAATATATCGTAGCCCAGATGGATGAAACTAGATCCAAGGTCTTCAAACTCGTTCAATCTTCACTCGGAGTACAAGTTGATCCATGTGAAAGATGTTCTGGAGTCGAACATGGAAAGACATCGCCTGATTACCAACCAGTGATGTAAGCTGTTAACAGGCGCAAGAGGAGTCACCGATAATGATGATGACCCACAAGGTACTATAGTACAATTCTTGTGGTGTGAAAAAGATACTTGGCATCGAACACCACACAAGATCTTTCGGTCGAAGGTCATTGATGTAAACCTGTCGCCGGAAGTGGGAAACTTGCCATTGAGGCATGCAAGCTTCAAAGTACTGAAAGGGTTTTTCCTAGGTCGACTTCTTGGATAATGAGTTGATGTTGACAAGAAGTGTCCTGTCGTAGGAGGGCCTTAATGAATCCCACATATACGACACAGAACGGAGCAAATGATTTTGGAGGTGAAAATGATCTGATGATACAAGGTTCAGGGTGGCGGTCATGAAAGAATGGAGCGTGAATGTATTGCAGTGGATGAGACACAGGTTAATTCTCTGAGCGACTTCTCTTGAACATACCGACGACACTGACATGGATTGGTAGCGTTAACCCAAAATATGGATGGTGTGATGGACCAATGGTGATATGACCAGTGAACGGAATAACCCAACCCGACTCGGACAGAGTGAAAGTGTCATGTTCAAGAGCGACTTTCTACCAATAAAGTTTCTTCAAGTTTTCTTCCCAATTTTCCCCAATCATTGCTGACCAGTACCTCTTTATTTTTATCAAGCTTGAGGAGGATAACATATGCTTGTTCTATAATCCGCCCTTCGAGTGAACCCGTCGCTATGTTTTAACGAGCCTAGCGACAATGAAACTCGTTCTTGTCCATTTGGACAAGTTTGTCGTTATTGATTTTAATGAGTTTAACGACAAATATAACTCAGTACTTTTTCAATTTTAGAGAGTCTGAAAAGGGACGGAAAGGAGACTCCAATAATCATTTTTCATCATATAATCCCTTAAGTCCGAAAAAGTATAAAACAATACGAAAGGGATGAATCTTCGATAGTTTTAACGAGCCGAACTAGACAAGCACTCGATCTTTTTGTGTAATAATCCCTCAGGTCCAAAAAGATTAAAATCTAGAGGAGGGATAGCACTTTCGATGACTTTATTGAGCCGGAGAGGCCAACCGCTCAGCAATCTTTTCATATTTTACAAGTCAGATGAAAAGAGCTTAAAGGAGACTCGTTTTTTGAGGAACGAGTGATGATTTTGGGTAGCAGTTGATTCCAGGTAAGGTTTGGAATTTTCCAATCACGACAGTGTCACAAGGATGGCTAACAATATCAACTCGTCGCAGATGTTCCCAAAAAGGTAAACACAAATGAGGCATAGAGCGCTAAAACAGAGTGGGGTGATGAAGAGAACACGACAAGGCTCAAAAAGCCGATTATAATGCATTTGCAATGGTTATTTACCGGAGATTGGTTCATTTTTTAATGAGCTTAAACTCTGGGGGAAACATTTTCTCATTGCTTAGGTTTAATTTTTAATGAGCTTGAACTTCACATAAAAACTGCTCGTGATAATGGTCATTGATTATTTGATTCACCGTTAGCATTTTATTCTTTCAAAGGTCGTACTACCTGTTCAATTGCTTCATCAAACTGATTAGAAATGAAAGCATATGCTTGAAAAAATGAGTTAAAAACACTAATACTTTACTTGAATTACGTGAATGGTAATTTAAAAGTGACTTTTACCTCTCATTTTACCATTTCATTTGAACTTGGTTTGTTGGGGCTCTGGAGGTGCTTTTTCCCCCTGATTTTCACTAGCTGATTCTGGGAGATTTTGTGGACGATTCTCAGCGCCGTTTGCACCAGGTAGGAGTTAAACCTATGCTCTTCAGTTGCATTCTTTCCTTTTTGAATTCTGAGCATGTTTCCCTGCTTTGTTGAGCCTCTGGGGTTTGAACAATTCGCCCTGGCCCCATCGCACCCTTCCTATATCGAAAGGTGTGATGCATGTTGGACTTGTCACTAGCCAGTCAGTATGCATCGCTCCTAGTACACTGCTGGGGTATGATGGGTGCAAGGAGGGAAACTTTTGCACTGTTTTCTCATGGAATTTTTGCCTGTTGCGAAATCAGGACCCTGACTCTTCTCTTGTTTGTTTTTCAGAGATTTATCAGAGAAAAATGGTTGTTACATGGTGAGAATGCGAGCATGAAGAAGAGGACATGGTTGCTTTACATGATCTGGGTACGGTAAATGCACTGCAGAACTGTGGCCAGCTGAAGTTTTTCCGCATCTCTAGCATGAGGAAACAAATCAAATTGTTGCAATATTTCCTCGACGCCTGGGATCCTACCAACCAAGTGTTCCAGATCAAGGGCAAATCTATCCCGTTGACTGTCGTGGACATCTATTTTTTGACCGGTTTATTGAGGCATGGCACCCCTCTCTCATTATCAGGTTCTGCTCGCGGGGGCGAATCCGTGAGAGAATACATTCGCCGGTACTACAGAGAGGGATCTCAACCGAGTACGGATGGCAAGATCAACATCCGAGATGTCACTGATCGGCCCTTGTGGACCATTCTGTTCACTTTTGCTAGACTGGCTGGTAGTGCAGCTCTTCACATAGCTAACAGGTCTTATATGCAGTACGCCTTGGAATGCCTCGAACTGAAGGTGTTCAACTGGTGTGACGTAGTACTCTCTGTGATGAAAGAAAAAATGACCAAGGTGAAAGGCAGAAGATCCAAGAATTTTGGCTATGTTTCTATTTTGACCACTTTCGCTTTGGAAAAGATCCCACTGATGCAGCCGTAGTACGTTTCACTTGGTTTACCTCCATCGACTGAACCACGGATGCAGAGATGGGTTGACCTCATGGCCCGGCATGCTAGCTAGCCCTAGGTTTCTTTCTCCTATACCTTCTTTGAGTGGTTCGACCATCCGGAGATGGTTTATGCCGAGTTTCCATATGCTGGCATGGACTTCCGTGGTGACTCGGATTTGGTGCTGTCGGCTGGTGAGCAGTGGGGTGCTATGGGTAAATCCTCTGACCATATCTCTGTTTATTGTTTTTATAATGTTGTTATTCTTTCTTTGATCAAGAATAATCAAACTCATGTGCTCATGCAGACATTGGACCAGTTCGACCAGCAGTACGCCCGAGAGCACCAACTGCCATTCCAGCAGGAGAGGCTATGGGGAGGGCTATCCTCCGCAACCTTGATGTGGCTGAGACTCTTTTACCATTGCAGGATCGGGTCGAGGGTCTCACTCTTGGTATTCTAGACGTGAGGACCGATGAGCTACCTCTGCAGTTGCAGCGACATACCACTGGTGTGCCGAGTCGATGGACTAGGCTTTTACGCATGATTGCATAGGCGGTGACTTGTTATCACCAGCATCATTAGACTAGGGTGCCCCCTAGCATTTTGAGTTTTGGGTCATTTGACCGATTTTGTCTTGGTTACAAAACATTATGTGTAAACCATAAACAGTGATATATATAACATATTTAATTAAATTTGGAATTAAATAGTAAATCTAGAATTTCAAAATAACCAAAAATCTCAATTCTAGTGATGTCTTTGTAATAAAAAAATTCTAGTTTTAATGAAATATATATATATATAGATATATATATTTTTTATTTTCGGAGCTTTATTTTGGTTAAGTTACATGATCCTGTTGCAAATATTGATGAAATGCTTCTTTTTATAAATGTCGCAAATGTCTATCTAACACATAATTTGCTAATGAGTCTGCTAATGTGTTTAAATTTCTGGAAATACGCTGATATTGAATTAAATCGAAATATCTTTCCAAAATCCTGACCCTTAGGAACATGCGATAGATAGCTGGATTCCGTACAGAGTAGATACCAGTGAGTTGTAGAATGACGAGTTGTGAGTCTAGCTTGACGACAAGTCAGCGCATGCCATGTGCGATGGCATCAGAGAGGAGTTCTATCAACGTGCTGTATTCAACGATATTGTTCGTCGAACGACCAATACATACCCCTCTGAAACTCACTAACTCACTGCTGGGATCGAAGATGGCCCAGGCCGCAGAAGATAGGTTCCGAGAACTATTACTCACTCTGTCGGCATATCCAACAAATGATTCCAATAGGTTCGACATTTGCAACAAATGAAAAAAGTGGATTACCTAACCAAAACAATTACCCTTAGCAAAAACAAAAATGTAACAAAAGCATAGGGATTACTACGTTGAATTAAGCATAGTAATGCTTGAGGTACAACCCGTTGCGGGGTTGCGCCAGTGGAATCCCATCATAATCCACCAACTCGTAGGCTCCTTTTGCTAATACACGCTTAACAATATAGGGACCCATCCATAAAGACTTGAACTTTCCTGCTCCCAACTTGTCGGACTCCTGGTCATAAAGCAATACCAGGTCACCTTCTGAGAAGACACGAGGTTTGACATTTTTGTTGAACTGCGCTTTGACTCATTTCTTATGGGCTTCGTTAGCCGAAGCGGAATTACGATGGGTTTCATCCAATTGGATTAATTCCAAGAAACGAGCCTCTTCTTCTGAAGTTCCGGGGAGAAGGTCGACCACGAGCTTGAGGGACGAGATTTCACACTGAACTGGCAAGATTGCTTCCAAGCCATACACCAGTTGAAAAGGTGTAAACCTGGTTGCATTCCTCACTGATGTCTGGTGTGCCCACAAGGCCGAGTATAGGATCAGGTGCCAACTCCGTTTATGGACTCCAATCATCCTTTGCAGCATGTGCTTTAGGACCTTGTTGATTGCCTCAACTTGTCCATTAGCTTACAGATAATACGGAGTAGAGCTATCGTGGGATAGTCCTGATTTGGCAACCAACTCAACCATCATGTGATTGCAAAAATGTGATCCATGATCTGTGACTATGGCCTGTGGAACGCTGAATCTGGAGACTACGTGATTGAAAAAAAATGGGTAGTCGTTTCGCTGTTGTTGTTTAATGTAGGCATCACCTCAGCCCATTTGGTAAAATAGTCTACCTCGACTATGATATACCCATGACCCCCGACCGAGGTGGGGTTACATGTCATGAAATCTATGCCCCATTTGGTGAATGGCCCGACAACAACTACTGGTTGCAGAGGTGCGCGTGGTCTCCTGGTTTTGCTATCGAAGATTTGACAAGCATGGTAACTTATGACTGCGGTTATGCAATATTTGAACATTGTTGGCCAGAAGTATCCTGCTCGTAAAATCTTTTGCACCGTAGCATAACTAGATTGATGCCCCCTACACACACCTGAATGATAATCATTTAGGACTTTTTCGGCCTCCTCATGGGTGAGGCACCTCCGCAGAACTGTATCGATACCACGTTGGTAAAGAGTATCACCGACAATCATGTAGTCTTTTGCTTGGTATCGAATCCATTGTTGTTCAGAGCGTGAGGTATATGACCTATATGTTTGGGTTTGGATATAAATTATTATATCTCCATACCACGGATCGCTTGAAGATATTAGAAACAAATATTTGTCCACGATTTCTTCTTAGGATGTTGCATCGTTGGACGACGATGGGAGATTGCATAGTAACTCCGCAAAAACCTGGGCTTTCTTTGATTTGGATTTTTTGAATTCCAGATCAAACTCTTGTAAGATCGCTATACATTTTGAATATTTTCCCCCCAGCATCTGTCGCGACAATATATAAGTCATGGGGTTGAAATCTGATAAAATGGTAGTTTTTCTGAAGAGGACGTAGTGTCGAAATCTCTGTATCACTTGAACAGCTACGAGAGCCAGCTTTTCAACGTAGAAGTACTTGATTTCCGTATCATTTAAGTTTCGACTTAAATAATATATAGGATGTTCAATTCCATTGTCTTCTTGAACTAAAACCATCGCTATGGTCGTATCCGCTGAAGCCAGATATAGGTTAAAGTCTTTTTGATAATCGAGAGCATACATTAATGATGCTTTTATTAGGGATTCCTTTAAAGCATCAAAGGAAGCTTGCGCGACCTAATCCCAGACGAAGGGTACTTCTTTTTTCAATAGACGAGTATGACCTTTAGCAATTTCGACATAATTTGGAATGAACCTCCTCAGAAAATTTGCTTTCCCTTGGAGTTTCTGAATCTAAAGCAAATTTGAAGGTCGAGGCAAATCGATGATTGCCTGTACCTTACATGGGTCAAGATGAATCCTGTCCTTTGAGACCATAAAGCCAAGTAAACGATCATAACTGACACAAAACACACATTTGTGCAGATTGAGTCATATCTTGTAGTGCCGGCAACGTAGAAATATCGCTTTCAAATGTTGTGGATGATCGGTCCACTTTCACGAATGAGCCGGAAGATCATTGAGATATGGTTGAACGATGTTCTTGATGTCATGGAAGGCATAATTCATTGCCCTCTGAAATGTTGCCCCTGCATTCTTTAAACCAAATTGTAGCTTGCGATATGCGAATGTGCCCCACGGACAAATAAATGCAGTCTTTGACTGGTCCTGTGGGCGGATATTTATTTGATTATACCTAGAAAATCCATCCATAAATGAAAAGATTTCACATCCGGCGCATTCATCAATTATCTGGTCAATGAAGGGTGTAGGGTAGTTGTCTTTCGGACAAGCTTGATTTACATTCCTATAATCGAAGCACACTCTAATCATTCCTTGTTTCTTCTTTACAGGAACAATATTCGATACCCAATCGGTTACAGGAACTGGGTAAATAAAACCAGTGTGGAGGAGTTTTTCAACTTTTGCCCTGATGGCAGCGGCTTTCTTGGGGTGCACCTGCTGGAGCCGTTGTCATACCAGTTTGACATCTGGATACATCTTAATTTCATGTTCAACTATGCTCGAGTCAATGCCTGGCATTTCGTTATATGACCAAGCAAAGACATCTCTAAACTCGTGAAAAAGAGCGTAATATATTTCCAGTTCTAAACAAGAACAATATTTACCGACATGAATATTCTCTACAATGTCTGTTTTGGTCAAGATATTTATGGCGATAGTCTCTTCAATATTGGACAGGTTTCGCTCGGAATCCACCGTATTTACAGTATTTGATATAAAGTTAAAAACGGAGGGATGATCAAGGTCACTGGAACTATCCTCCTTACAATTCGGAAGATGGGAACGATGGTGGTAATCTTCCCATGGTGCCCCGTCAATCATCATTCACTGAACAATCCCTTCGCCCGTAGAGTGTACTTGTGACCAAGGATCTGAAGGGGTTCCATATTCCTTAGACCTATCTATCCAAACGCTTGATGAGCGTTGATACGGGTTTGCCTCCCATGCCGAAAACATTGATTTCTATAATATTTCCATTGGGCTTAGAGGCAATACCTGTAGATGATCCATGTTAATATCATTTTTTGACATCTTTTGAATGGAAGATATCATATTGCAGGTTCCCACCTTGGCCACTTCCACCAAATTGATTGGAGGCAGTGGGGAAAAAGTCCCCATTAATGTAGGGTCTTTTAGTAGGCCCACTCCGATATTTTGAAGTGAATGAGGGCTTCCGTGGATCATCGGAATGCTTCCCATAACTTGTGAACTGTTGGGGAGAAATGTTTGTTGGTCGACGATTGTAATTCCTCCTTGGAAAGGAAATGCAATATTTCTAAAGTAGGTTGACACAACGGCAGCCATGGCATATATCTAGGGCCTTCCCAATAGGATGTTGTAATCGAGGTTTCCGTCGATAACTTCAACATCAATTTCTATTGTTTTTCCCCCTAGTTCGACTTGCTAGTTATTCAATATCCCATATGGGGTGTATGTTCGTCCATCAAATGCTTTTAATTTCGTCGACGATCACAACAAGGGTGGAGATCCTAAAGTTTTCCAGTAACTCATCGACATAATAGATGTAGATGCCCCCTCATCAATAATTGTTCGATGAACAGTTTTGTTGAGGGCTTTCACTTGAATAAGGAAAGCTAGTTGAGCTGGTAACTGAGGGTCATATCCTTTGTAATTAAAGGTCACAAGATTGGAATCCATTGGGTCAATCCCACCTATCACTGATAATAAAGCCTGCTTTTGGGAGGGGCAATTTTCTAGTACCTCAAGTGTCGACATCGCGGACGGCAATTGGGCTAGATCCTCCACTGTATTATAATGTTGTGATGCTCTGGCACGAGGATTAAACGTCGATTTGTGTACTACTCCCTTTGGCAGTTTTATCGTAAATTCAAGAGTGATGGGTGGCACAACTTCAGTTGAATTTGTTGTCGAATTACTAGGTTGATCATTATCCTTGTTGTTTGACATATGTGGATTCCTGTAATCTTTATTCCTTGTTGATATCAAAGCATCATTCATCTGCTTCAAAATAGACAACATTAGAACTTGGGATGGGGAAGCATTGTCGCTAGCAACTAGATTTTTTCCTGGGTTCGGAAACGGATCAGTCAATACTGCCGAGGTTTTTGAACTCTTGAAGAATTTTCTAAGCTCAGCTTTACTGGACACTCTCTAGTCCAATGATCCTCATCACATATAAAGCATGGATGATTTAGTTTCCTATCTCCATAAGGGTTTGCAGAAGATTTTTCAAGAGACGACTCTTCCTATTTATTCTTCTTCCCTTTCTTTTTCTTCTTGCCTCCTGGTTTCTTGGTTTCTTTCCCTTTGTCAGTTGACATGGCATTTACTTCCGAGGCAAGAATTTCTTCATTTTCATTTTGACATGAAACTGTACGTGCCTTTTTTGACGTAGCCTTTACATTTTTCGTGCTAATCGTACCTATCACGCCATCGTTAGCATGAGAGCCTCTATTTGATTTAGGAGGGGGAGGAATGGAAAATTCTTGTCTAGGAGCACTAGGGATTTTATCGTAGAGCATGCTAGACTGAGTATAGATCAAATCTAGATATTGTGCATGAGCAATAACTTTCTCTTCAGTGAGGACTCCTCCCTTTGCCACATCTTCCATAATAGAAGGTAACAATGACTTAATAAACCATTCAGCCAAAAAATGATCAGGAACATATGTTTTTACCATTCTACGATGACGCCGCCACTCATGAATATGATCGGATATGTGAGTGGCTGTCGTTTGCTTGAAATTGGTAAGAAGTTCTATTCCCATTTCGTACCTTATAGGTAACTGAAAATGGGTTAAAAAGGTTGTGGCTAGGGTATTGAAGTTATCAAACGAAGCTCTAGGCAATTCGATATACTATTTTGCTGCCGGACCAGTTAACATTCGATGAAAAAGGTCAAGCTTGATCAAATCATCGTTGAGAGTGTTGGACGAACGCCACAGATGAAAAGTCATCACATGATTTGACGAGTCTTCACCCAAATTTCCATTAAATTTAGGAATATTTGATGGAAGTTTATGTGGAATCGCTGGCCACCAAGGGGTGTAAGCAAATGGATCATTCGTTAGTCGATTTAGATCTGGTAACTCTAAAGTCGCCATGAAAGGCAACTGTTGATTCAGGTTCGGCGAAGCATACCCAGGCTAAGATGGGATTGCCTGAGCAGTTGGTCTTTGCATACCAGCATAATGCATTTGATGCTGGTAACTTTGGTAAGATTGATGGGCATGACCATTATGATATGGTTGATGTTGACCGTTTTGAATGTACAACTTCCCATTACTTGCAAAGACTTGTTGCTTAGATCCTTGGTAAGCCTGTTGGAATTGTGGTTGTTGGTATTGCACCAGCCATGGTTGTGAAGCCATGAGCTATTGCCCAGTACTGACTGTTTGACCAAGATGGGGGGTAATGGTCCCCATTTGAACCTGAGTCATTCCACTAGTCGGTGATTGCGGTCGCGTCGTAGGGACAAGAGGTTGTTGCATTACAACCTGGGAAACTTGAGGTTGGCATATAATAGGCAACGCTTGTACTTGCGACACTACCACAATAGCTGGCGTAGTGGGGATATTTGACATAGGTAAACTTTGTTGCATTGAGTATACAACTCTTGGTTGTTGAGGCAGGATTAGCACCCAACCGCTAGATGTAATTCCAACATAACCTAAGTTTTGTTGTGAACTCCCGCATGGTTGTTCTCCCGAAGAAGACAATGAAAGGGTATACGGCCCTCCATACGGTGGTAATCTAGTGCTCAAAGGAACGACTTGCCTTTGGGTACCAGATTTCCCAAATTGACACTGCGAAGGATCAATTTGTTGAGACTCAACATAAGAGATTCCAGATACTATTCTAGACGAACAAATGGGAACAGTCCATACTGTCAAAACAACCCCTGGATGGACTCTATCTAGTGATTGAGAGCTAGTTGGGACAGACGGTACACCGACGAAAATTGTCGGAGTAGCAGTAGGAAGTTCTTCTACTGCTGTGTTTGATGACACAGTGCTAGAAGTCGACGGTTTCCCAGACATATTTAGTCTATCCAAAAGATTCCTTAGCGATTCTTCAGGAACTTCCAATGGTGGGAGACTAACTTCTGATGAAGAATGATATAGGGTGATCCCAGCTCCAAATTGCGATGGAGCGCTAGATGGAGGATCTTCCACTATCTCTTCTATGGCAATCAATCTAGGCGGAAGAGGAAGACCATCAGGTCTGTAAAATATCTCCGGTGCTGGAGAAGGTATAGGTTCTGCAGCGACAGATGTTTGGGGGATAACACCTTCCGGATCAGCTGTAGATGGAGCTAGTTCAGGAATAGAAGCATTTACCGTCACACTAGGATCATTTGTAATGTCCTTTTGTGGCTGCGGAATTTCTTCTGTAGAGGCAGGGATACCAGGAATGTTCGGAGTAACTGGAGTCTCTGATGATGTCGGAGTACTTGCTCTAACCAAACTAGGGGACTTCAATCTGGTCAAACGAGTTCGCTTTGTCTGGAATAGTTTCGTTTCCGGAGTCAACGACGGTTGACTCGTAAGCCTCCGCGAATGCCGGGGTTTTGATTGAATTTCTTCCACGATTGCGAATTACTTGATCAACTCAAAATAAAAAGGGGAAAATGATTCCGAATTAAATGAATTTTAGATGCTTTGACACAACTTGTTTTTTCAATTTTTAAGAGTCGAGAAAAAACAAAAGATGACTCTAGTCGCCTTCGATTTTTAATGAGCCCTGAAGTGACAAGTGCTCAGATGGACCTTTTCCTTTAGGGAGTCTGAAAAGGAATGAAAGAGACTACTCTAGAAATCTAGATAGAGGGATTACCAAACCAATCACAAAACTACAGAATACTTTTTACGGTACGGCAGTCAATCTTCCTGAATGCTGTGTTCAGTGCATTGCGATCGATAGGGCGGCAGACACGGCTTCCTAAGGATAAAGGATATA
>APFE030622608.1:26153-41022 GCA_000404065.3 Pinus taeda
GGATTTTGATTAGTGTCCTCTCTCTGATAGTTCTTGATTCCACTTGGAGATTGATGATCTCTTACTCATCCCTGGGTGAATTCAGAGAGGCAAGTGTCATAGGAGAAGTTTCTGGAAGATTCCATGATCCTCCACCTTGCAAACTGTCTCTACCATTTGTCCATTCTCGCTCATCGCACCCTACAGAAGGGTTTTCCAGTATGCATCGCACTTTCTACACTGAGCAGGTGAGATGCATCACACCCTCTACACTGGGCAATCTGTATGGTCCAGTTTTGACCAGTTCTGAGCAGTTTTCTGTGGAGAACTTCTGGGAGATGATGTAATCAGCTGACCTTGTTCCTTTAGGGTGTGAAGCAACACTTTTAGGGACTTAGGAACCCTTGGTTTATGGACATTTATGATTGGGGTTGCAGTGCCCAAAAATGTCTATAACACTAATGGTGGATTTTAGTATAACCATTACAGACTAAATTCCAAACATCAGATCTAAGGGTCATTATCCTAGACTTCATCTATTATTTCCAATCTTGATAATTAGCATCATCAAGAATGAACATACCTTTATTGTCCATACTTTCTAACATGGTTTTTTCTGCTACTAATTGTTCTTGATCTATTAATGTGGATATTGCCATGACATTAGATACATCACTATCACTGGTTTCTTGACTTCACCTCTTCCTTTGTGTTTCCTTCCTCTTGTGCTTCCTTCCCATTGTCCTTGATCTACTTTCAAGCAGTTAAGATTTACTGGATTTACCTGCTCTGATACCAATTGTTAGAAATAATGAGAGGGGGAGGGTGAGTGAATTAGTATTTGATTCCCAATTTAGATTTACTTAATTGATTTATTGAGTTCCAAAGTTGTCTTGAATCATTATTTCTGTAGTAGAACATTGTGTTATAGATTATAGGTTATTCAGTAAACCATAAGTAGCATTAAGTATAAAAGCATGTAAACCATAAGAATCCAAAACACATCAAAATATATGGATATCAAAGTTTAGGTGGAAATCCAATGTGGGAGAAAACCACCGATGTTGTCGTTTTATCTTCTTCTTATTATTATAAAAAAAATCTTATTACAGTTCGTACTAGTGCAAGCTCTTACCAGTATGAAGGATTCTACCTACATGAGGGTACAACTTCCACAAGTTCTTCAACTCTTGGAAGGGAGCTACTACTCCATGATCAAATTTATCGGTTCTTATCGGAAGGAAGCTCCTACTCCCTTATTGGAGGCTATGACCTTTAGCACCTTTGTGGACCATGTTTCAAAATTTTCATACTAGATCCTCATGTCTTAATCAACCATCAAAACTTATTGGCCACTACCAACAAACAATCTAAATACAAATAATACAATCACCTCTTTGAATTCAATCACTAAACAATGAAGCCAAATCAGAATAATCATTATTGTCAATACCAATCCATAACTAGATCAAATTCTTTACACATTAACCTTGTCAAATGTCAAGACAAAATTCCATTTCACTGTCAAATAAACCTCATGCTCATCAATCCTCACTATCCAATAATCAATAAGACATCATCAATCATTCATCACATTCATTGTACCAAGGAAACATGTCACGAGCTCAAAACATGTGACAATCCTGCAATATATCCTCATTCCTAATTCATTTAATACCAAGCCAAACTATTCAATACCAATCCAAATCACTCCTCAAAAACACTGTCATATACCATGCAACAATAACTATATCATCATTATTATGCCAAGTTGTCTTTGCTCAAATACTATCTATAAATGTATAACAAGATCCAACTATCAACTCAATGAATTTTGATTAATTGCTAGGTCAAACACATTTATGAAAATAACACAGTATCTCTTCAAATTATCATCATCAATAGCCATTCATGAAGACAAGAAACACATAAAATAAAAGTAGCAACATAAGTCTCTATTCACTGATCATGGATCTCTCCATCATGGCATGTCACTGTAATTTCCTTGTCATCAATCCTCCATCACACATATTCTATTAGCTAGACATATTATCATCAATACTAGTCAAGTAAATCAAACCACTCTACCATAGGAATCATTCTACTACAAGAGGAATGATACTGCAGTCAGAGGAATAACATTGATGTAATAAGAAATTTTTCAAAACCCGCCTTCAAACATCTCTTTGTGGACTATCAAGCCATCTTCATATAATAAGACAAACAACAGCATTCAAATTATCACTATATACATCTCATTATATAGCCAAGGCCTTTGTACATTCGGAATCTCACCAAATTAGAAAGAAAACTCAAGTGTTGTCAATAAGAGATATTAAACATTTTGTCAAAGTAATGATCTTTTCAAATAAGCATTCTGCCCCAAAACTTAATCTCTACACACTACAACATAGTCAAATCACTAGTAGTAATTAATGCCGCAAATTATGTCATAAGACCATTAAAGTTAGTTCTGCATTTAACAAGTCCCCAAATCATTCTCCAATATAGTGAAAATGCTTCATCTAACACCATATTTTTTCATATAAACAAGATTCTACCACAACCAACATTTTTTCAACTAAACACTTTAAAAATGTTTGGTGCTCTCCTTTAGTGTGCATATACTAACGAATTTATTAAACCAAAAATCAATTCCAAATATAATCTTTGTCCCAAAATGAAAGCACACAATTCAATATAAGGACAACAACTTATTCAAACATTTAATCCATCGAGAAGAAAATGCGCACAATCAAATAATAATTGTTAACTCTTAATAATACACAACCCAAAAACTTAACTATCCAAGAGCGCATGGATCTACAAAATAATTTATGGTGTGTATTATCCTTAATATAAACAATATGCTACAAATGCATAAAACAAAACATTGTTGATAATTGCAAAGGGTTATCTGTAATGGAATCGTCTGTAAGGTCAAAAGTGATTGGAATCCGGGCAAAAAAACTCAAAAATTTTTGTAGAGGCAGTTTTTGAATCATGTTTTTGATTGTGGAAATAGATTTAGCACCATAAAAAACAAGCACCTAAAATTATAAATTTTGGCATTTTTTACTTAAATTTACAAAAATCCCTCAGATTGTTTTTCAAAATATAACTAGAATTTCCATAACTTTCGAAAACAAAAAAACATAATTACTTTTAAGATAAAAAAACATAATTGTTAAGCTACACCATCTTCAATTGATACGTAGATATCTACCATGCATACTGCCAATACTGAAATGCACGATCGATATCAACGTTTGCAAGAGATCAATTGAATAGTACACATATCAAATAAATTTCTTCGCTCTGCGCATATATCCTTGCAAGAGAAAATAAAATACCAAATCGACAGTAGATACACAATTGCCAATTTTGATACATGACACAAATCCAATTGTTCTACCATTAATTATTTTATGCCCGGATCTAGATAAATCACCAAAAACGTGCTCATAATTTTTAATGTGACTAGAATACTTGGTTAATATTAGCCATAGGCACTTCAATATTCCCATTGATTATGCTACGTGGGAATTACCATCCTGGAGAACCATGAAAAAAGTAAGCGAGCACAAATGATGATCAACTGCACACTCCATTGCTTGTTTGGATCATGTATTTATATTTTTGAGGGCTAACCCAAGCCTGAGAAACCACAGGCACAAACTGGTGGAGTGATGAATGGTACTTGACCATTTGATTAAGCCTCAAAGTTAAAAAGATATATTTATTTATTTGGTCCAAGTAGTTTATTTCCAACCTTAAACTTCTCATTGATTTGTAATGACCCATTCATAACCAATTTCAAAAATATTTTATTATTTACTAAATATAAAAATAATTTTACTTCAATTAATTCTACAACTGCAATCTAAAATATTTTTTTATGAAAGATATTAGGACTAATAATGAATATTTTACCATGACCATCACAAGTAAATATTGAAAATATTTCTCATTGACTTGTAATGACCAATTGGTAATTAGCTCTAATAATATTTTATTATTATTATCAACTGTAAAAATAATTTTACTTCAATTAATTATACAATGACAATCTGAAATATTGTTTTATGAAGGAGATTGGTGGTGGGCTCCAGTATTGCAGCAATAATGCTGCAACTCCTGAGGCTCCCTTCTTTACTTTTATCAACCCGGTAGTTCGTAGCAAACTTGGAAGCGACGGTGCTATATGAACAAGTACTAGCTCTTACTGCAGGTTGTCACTTGATCAGATGGCACAAGTTCTTTAGGAGCTTAAGCCAACTTCTATGAGTTCTTAGAAGAAGATTTTAGCTGTGATGGATGAATGCTGATTCAAAAGAGGCTACTTGCAGAAAGAAGCTAAAAGCTGAAAGGAAATGCAAACCCTAGTTTTACCGACTAACCATGCTGGTGCAAGAAAAGAGATGAAAACTGCGGAAATGGATACCATTGACTCTTGGAAAGATAAAATGCATGTGACTAAGCTAATTTTGAAGGAAAATATGGAAAAAAACATCTTTTTGTATTTTTGAGTAATCTTGCAGAATTATTATGCACGCTTTAACTGTTTTTGACTGTGCAGAGGTTGATTGGCGAAAGGAAATGGAGTGGGCACTTGCAGGAGGTTGGGAAGGTGAGAAGAGGGCCTAAGGGGTCCCTAGCACCCTTCTAGAGAGTTTCACAGTGATCAGATCTCAAAAAACTGCTCATGTGAACTTCTATAGGAAGTCTGTAGAGGTTCTACAAGATGTTCTATAGGAAGTTTTACAGGGACAGCCGAAAGAGGATTTTGGAGGGTTGATGGTGGAAAAACAATGGGAAAGTGGAAATGAAGGATCGATAAGGATGTGAAGGGGTCTAGGACCTGGTAAATGAAGCTAAGGAGTGATGAAGGTGGTTGGATTTGTTTAAGGATGGAGGGAGCAGTGTTGCATAAGAATGTAGAAGTTAGGTCAAATTGGAAAAGTGTGGTGAGTGAAGGGAAGGAATCTGGAATTAGGGGTTGGAGTAGATTGTATGATGGAGGAAGGGTAGGTGGGAATGTATCACAGGTGTTCTGCACACTATTTTCCAAAATTGATCGAACAAAGACTAGAAAAATCAGAGATCTATCTATTTTGACCTAATCTGACCTAAAAACCAGAAACATGATGAACAAAAGTTTATAGACAGGAAATCATGCAAGATAACTATGGAAACTAAGAAAGAACAGATCTAAACATGAAAGTACAACTGGTATCAACTTTTCCGACTAAAAATCTAACACTAGCAATTGCATTGGAAGGCAAAAACAATGTTTTTGTGGCAGCAAATATGCCTTGGTCTCAGCTCATGGTCCCAAGGAGGGAGAAATGAGATCAAGTACTGTTTGATAGCCTTTTTGTGGATCTTTTCTATTACCAAACTATCAAATGAACTTGAAACATGAACAACTATTTTAATCACCAAAAACAACCTAAGTAACAAAGTAAGATTTTAACCTAAATAACATAAATTATTCTATGAATGCAGCAAAGGCACATAAAAGTACACAAAGGAGGTACTGGCACTCGGGTTGGGCCCAACCCCAAGAGCTACAGCCTCCTAAGAAAGATCAGAGTTGGTGCAAAGCTGAATTCATCTTTATTGATAAAAAAATAATAGTTACATCCCAAAAACTATCTACAAGAAAAAGCTCGAAAATGTGTTGATACAGGGCTGCACTAGAGTGCGAAAATAGACTAAAAAAGTGACTAAAATCTAACTAAAAAATAACTAACAAAAATGAGGCCCTAAGCCTTCTTATTTATACAAATGGGGACCTCCAACAGTCCTCCTAAAATCAAGGAACTCGGCTTCCTGGAACTGAAGATAACAACAATCTTACTTGACTTGCTTAGTTTCCCTTTGGCTTTGTGCTCCGAGTTTTTGATGGAGAATTCAAGGTAAGGGCTCATAAATGAAGGGGACACCTTCCTACAAATCCTCTCCCTTGTTCTTCCACGAATTGGCTGCCAAGTGCTCATTAAACCTTTGATTTTGTCTCAAAATTGACCAAAAATCTGCATAAAGCACACATTAGAATTTTTGGCATAATGACTAACCCAATTCACTCTATTAGCATAAATATAATAAAAAACATGCAATAATCTAATGAGAATGGTGGATTAAGTTGAAAAAGGAGGCTAAATAAGCCCATATAATTACCCATTTCTGGGTCTCATCATCACCTCCCTACTGAAGGTGTTGCTCATCCTCTAAGCAACTAATCCATCTCCTCATCCTTGTTAGCCTTGGTGGCCTCCCTACCATCCCAAGCTTCTGAAGTGGTCTACTCATGTGTGCCGTAAAATTCTGCCTTCTTGTCCATGTCCTTCCACTGCTCCTCCTATTCTGTTTGTTTGAATTCTTGTGCTTTTCCTCGCCTTAAAATACATGGAGGCCTGCCTTTTTCTCTTTATTTTGGCTTAATTGGTGTGCTCAGGGTAGTGAGACCAGCTGCTGCCTCGCTTTCCAGAGTCATAGGGGACCCTTTTCATTGTTTTGCCTCTACTTCCTCTTTTTCTCCTCCTTCTGTCTCTTCATCCTTCTCCTCTTCTATTCCTGCTGAGTCATCAATTGCTTCATCTTCTCCCCCCTTTCTACTCTTCTTTCTCAGTATCAGAAGGATTGATATCATAGGTGAGGGCTCTTATGTCACCTTCTGCCGTCATGTTTTTGAAGACTTCCCATGCTATTGGGAGTGTGAATGTATGGAGGGCTCCTTCCACTAAAATTTTAATTAACCCACTGTTAGCCAGCTGATCTGGACTCTCTACCTTAAACTTAATGCTGGATTCTATGAATCCTTCTGTCATTGTGCTTATACCCCTTCTGAACACCAAATGTAGGGATGGAGACAAGAATTTTGAAGAAAACAGGAAAACAAGGGAAAACTGTGTTTTTTTCTAAGAAACAAGCAACCTGTTTTTTTTAATGCAATTTCTCCCTTCTTCAGGCTTAATTCTTCCCTAAAATTGCATCACTTCTTTTGCAGAAACATGCAAGAGATAAAACTGTTTTTTTTTTTTTTTTAAACAGGCAGAAATTTTGAATGCAATTACTCTTCTTTTTTAAGTTTAATCCTTCCTTAAAATGATATCATTCCTTCCACATATTAATAATCAAGGTGGGTATGCATGGAACCTACCTCCTGAAGCCAGAAATTTTGCAAAAACCCGTGTTTTCTTCTAAAAAAAAGACAACTCACTGCCCCTCCTGTAGAACTGGCTGTAGGTGCTCCTGTAGAACCTATTACTGCTCCTAGAATTTTTCGTGTTTTTTCACAACAGAAATTTACAATTTTTCCTCTCTTCAAACTTTTCCAACCTGAATTTGTTTCTCAGTTTTTGAAAAGAAATCAATTTTTTGATAGAATAGAGAACAAATAACACCGTTTTTTCTTTCAGAGAGTGGACAGTCTTGCAAATTCATTTTTTCACACAGGCTTAGTTCCTTTGGTTGCATCTCTCTTTTTAGAAGAATGTGAGAAAGAAGAAGACAAACTTCGAATGCAGAGGGAAAAAACAAAGAACAGTGTAGAACTCAGAGAAAATATGCAGGCAGAGTTTTCACTTAGGCAGACTTTCACTCTCTTTTTTTTCATTCTAATGTCATGTTTAATTCACCACCTTAATCAAACAAATCATGCACAGAGAATTTTTCCCAATCCTACCTCATTTTGAGCTTGAATTTCGACGGAAATCCAGGTTTTCATTCTGCAAAGCTATTGTCTGCCTTTTCTATAGAAACTTTCTTGTAGACATTGTTCCTGCTCCTGTAGAACTGTTACAGCTTCCTGTAGAATGCCGATAAGTAGGAGGGTTTTGAAAATGGCAGAGAACGACTAGTTCGCTACTATGGAGGTGGTATAGAGCTTGTTGTAGCTGTGGGGACGATGATAAAATGGAAACAATGGTGGTGAGAGTATTTCAAAGATGAGTTCAATTGGCCATTTATGGAAACTTCCGTTGATGGAGGGTGAGCTGGCCAAGTGCACGTTGGCCCCATGCAGACCGTTGGTCCCTACTGTAGTGTTATTATGAACTATATGTTCTCTTCCTGTTAATCACTTGACATCAGTTGCGTTGGAGTTCAAAACATCTGTCACTACCTATTTTTTAAATTTCCCGTGAGTTGACTATACACGTATGTTATATGATTTCCAGCTAAGCGTTGTAGAACTAGACAAGGCACTGTCTGAACTGGATGAGGGTGACCAGTTAGCTGGCCACCGATCTTGTTTAATCACAACCATCTCATTGTCCATGCAGTTTTTAAATTACATTCATGCAACAGAGGAACGAGTTTAGTCACTTACCTGGAAGTCGAATGCGTTTGCTGTGAGGTGTTGTGGCCTTTCCTTCTGTTGCATGCCTTTATTTCTGTGGATGCATGCTTGTCTAGTTGCTGATACGTGGCTATTTTTCTTGTGCAGGTATCCTCTGGCTAGATCTAAGCTATAGGAGTCTGCTTCCACCTTCAGATTTGCACCCTCATACTGCTAATGCTAGATTTTTGCAGGACAGCGACTTGTTTTGTCCATAGCTCCCAAATGATAGACTGGATTAGCCTAAAACTTTCTGAGCATGTTTTTATCATCATTATGCACCTCCCATAGCAAAATTGTGGTCAATGGATGCACAGTTTTCGAGGAAAATGGAAAATGGATGAAGGTGACAAAGGTCAATTTATCGGAAACCGTGCTCCGGAATTGGCTGAAATTGCTTAGGCAGGTTACTATCGTCCCTATACAACTCCCCATGTAACATGTTTTTAAATGGATCCACGGTTTTCAAGTTAGGGAAAAAACAAATTTATGTTCTATGTATTTTTGTATCAGAGCATTCTACAATTTTTTTGGACAGTAAGAAAAATGAGCTTGGGGTGTGATGCAGGCATGGCAATGATGGAAGAGGGGTTTGAAGATTGCAGGATGATTTATGAACCCTTCATGAAGCTTCCCTATTCCTCAAACTGCTTTTGAAGTCCATTTCTAGTTCTCTGTAATTTCTACAAGATCCTCTTGTAGAAAACACAGTTTTCAGAAAAGAAGCACAATGAGGTGGAAAGAATGTCAAAAATGATGGAGAAGGGTAAGGGATGGTACGATAGGTGTTTTTATTGGTTTTGGAGCTTTCTTGACACCTACTACTGCAAACCTGCAATACAACTGGAAATTCATTTTCTCTTTTTTCTCTTTTTTTTTTTTTGAAAACAACTAGGGCGCCTCAAGGAGGTTTTCACCCTAATTGTCTGCCCTGGGTGCCTCCAAGGGAGGTTTTCACCTAGGGATCTTATTCTCTTTTTCTTTTCTCTTCTTTCCAAGCCATTGACTACCTCATGGAGGTTTTCAATCAATGAGCCAATCTGAGGCGCATCCGAGGAGGTTTTCACCTTAGATTTTTATTTTCCTCTTATTTTCATTTTTTCTTTTTTCCTATCCTACCCTACTTGAAAAACAAAATTATTTTCAAGTATAAGAATACTTCTAATGGAGCCATGTGCACATCGAGATGATAGACAAAATGATGTGGAGGCTTGAAATGCATGCTTTGACAGGTATCTGGATTTTAGAGACCAAATGATTTGACTTTGAAGGGATCAAGCATAGCTGAGGAAGAGAGTATTGCTGCAACTTAGTGACGTCTTGAACCATATCTAAATATAGCTCTGATATCCTTGGTCCTTTTGCTGATCTGGATCATTCTTCATGTCACCTTCTATCATGACCTTCTCATCTTCTTCTTTTTGCTGATTTTTCTCTTGAATACATGGAGGATTTGATGGTAACCATGAGGGAGCTCTCTCGATCTCTGATTTTGTTGTCTTCTTTTTATCAAGTGCAGCCCATGGTTCTTTGATTTTCCCTTTTGCATCTTCTTTTGTTGGATGTGGTCCTTCAATGATATCAATATAATCTCTTTCTTGCAATACTCTCCCTGAGCTATGGTGAATATCATTGATCTCAAAAGGAGTTGTTTGGAAATGTTGTGCCTCATCATTGTAATTGGGTTGAGCTACTCTAATGTGCGGGTTTAGAAATGGTGGTACGGGTAGTTGAGTGGGGGTGTATATTTGAGATGGATGTGGATGGGGTTGTGGTTGGGCAGGTGTTTTCCCACTATATACTTGTTGAGCCCGCCTATTTTTTGGATTCGAGTTCGGTTGAGTAGGCATTTGGGGCTACCTTGGTGGAGCAGGAGGCGATGGTTGTGTTTGAGTAGGTGGTGGAGGCAAAGGAGCGGGAGGAGAGTTGTATTGGGGCCTCCACCCCTGATGAGGTGCATTCCACTGAGGCTGTGGCTGAGCATATGAGTGAAATGGATGAGTCACTGGTTGATCATGATATTGAGATGGATAGGACCAAGGAGGGGGTGTGGACCAGGAAGGATGAGCAAGGGGACCCCAAGAAGGCATGGAAGTGGCTTGATAGGGGTTGTAATAAGTTTGGGATGTCCCTTGCATTCCCTGGTGGTAAGGTATGGGTCCATGTGGCCTCCTTTGGTTCATATAATAGAGTGGTTCAGTGGCTCCTTTGGCCCTCTGATATGCAACTTTAATTCCGAGCAAGGAAGGGCACTGATTCGTAGGATGGTCTTTTTCACAAACAAAACATACTTCTATGGAGTGCAATGGACATTCATTCCTAGGATGCTTTCTAGTGCTCCTAGGACAAAAGATGGCTAAAGACCTCTCGGCTTCCTCTTGCTTCCTTGGGATCCGCAAGGTATCCAATTGCATGGCAAGAAACTGCCTCATATCGCTCTTGAAATCTTCTAGCATATTTTCACATTCACCTTTTCCAACATAAAGGGATGAGTTGGAAGAAAAGGTACTGCTCCCAACATTTCCGTTTTCAGCCATGGGCTCTAGAGGAATGTTTTCTTCTTCTTCTTCCCCTATAGGTTCTTCAAATATGTCTAGCTGTTACCTAAGTGTGTTTCTTGATTGTAGCCACCGAAGAAGAGAGAAGGTTGGCTATGTGAATTAGTGGGGATGTTGTGCAAACAATTTTTTGAATTGTCACTACTCCTACAAGGCATGAAAGGAAATCTTTTTGGTTGATTTTTGTTTTTTTTCTCTGCTTGTACCTGCAAAACTGAAATAAATTGAACTGCAACTAACTAAAATCTATCTTGCTGAAATGAAAATGCAGAATTGAAATGAAAGCATGAAATGGCTAATTTACGCTTGCAGAATTGAAATGCTAATCTACGCTTGCAGAATTGAAATTCTAATTTATGCTTGTTGAAATGAAATGAAAGCAGGAAATGTCTAACCTACGCTTGCTGAAATGAAATTTTGGAATTGAAATGAAAGCAGGAAATAGTTAATCTATGCTTGCTGAAATGAAATTGCGGAATTGAAATGAAAGCAGGAAATTTCTAATCTATGTTTGCTGAAATGAAAATTGTAGAATTTGAAATGAAATAAGCTACTTAGCATAATGTTGCAAAAAAGAAAGAAGAAAGCGGTAATCACAAAGTACTCTGACACTTCCCCAGCAATGGCGCTAAAAAGATGGTGGGCTCCAGTATTGCAGCAATAATGCTGCAACTCTTTGGGCTCCCTTCTTTACTTTTATCAACCCGGTAGTTTGTAACAAACTTGGAAGCGTCGGTGCTATATGCACAAGTACTAGCTCTTACTGTAGGCTGTCACTTGATCAGCAGGCACAAGTTCGCTAGGAGCTTAAGCCAACTTCTATGAGTTCCCAGAAGAAGCTTTTAACTGTGATGGATGAAAGCTAACTCAAAAGAGGCTAATCTAGTTAGAGAAAGAAGCTAAAAGCTGAAAGGAAATGCAAACCCTAGCAAACCCTAGTTTTACCAACTAACCCTACTGGTGCAAGAAAAGAGATGAAAGCTACGGAAATGGATGCCATTGACTCTTGGAAAGGTAAAATGCATGTGACTAAGCTACTTCTGAAGGAAAATATGGAAAAAGCATCTTTTTGTATTTTTGAGTAATCTTGCAGAATTATTATGCATGTGCTTTAACTATTTTTTACTGTGCAAAGGTTGATTGGAGAAAGGAAATGGAGTGGGTGTTTGCAGGAGGTTGGAAAGGTGA
This sequence comes from Pinus taeda, assembly GCA_000404065.3. NCBI lineage: Eukaryota > Viridiplantae > Streptophyta > Pinopsida > Pinales > Pinaceae > Pinus > Pinus taeda. The sequence continues at coordinate 38,223 of APFE030622608.1, forward strand.
GAAGAGGGCCTAAGGGGTCCCTAGCATCATTACAAAGAGTTTCACAAAGATCATATCTCGAAAACTTGCTCACGTGAACTTCTACAGGAAGTCTGCAGGGGTTCTACAAGATGTTCTATAGGAAGTTCTATAGGAAGAGCCAAAAGAGGATTTTGGAGGGTTGATAGTGGAAAAACGGTGGAAAAGTGGAAATGAAGGATGGATAAGGATGTGAAGGGGTCTAAGACCCGGTAAATGAAGTTAAGGAGTGATGAAGGTGGTTGGATTTATTCAAGGATGGAGGGAGCAATGTTGCACAAGAATGTAGAAGTTAGGTCAAATTGGAAAAGTGTGGCGAATGAAGGGAAGGAATCTAGAATTAGGGGTTAGAGCAGGTTGTATGATGGAGAAATGGTAGGTGGAAATGTATCACAGGTGGTCTGCACACTATTTTCCAAAATTGATCGAACAAAGACTAGAAAAATCAGAGATCTATCTATTTTGACCTAATCTGACATAAAAACCAGAAACATGATGAACAGAAGTTTATAGACAGGAAATCATGCAAGATAACTATGGAAACTAAGAAAGAATAGATCTAAACATGCAAGTACAACTAGTATCAACTTTTCCAACTAAAAATCTAACACTAGCAATTGCATTGGAAGGAAAAAACAGTGTTTTTGTGGCAGCAAGTATGCCTTGGTCTCTGCTCATGGTCCCAAGGAGGGAGAAATGAGATCAAGGATTATTTAATAGCCTTTTTGTGGATATTTTCTATTACCAAACTATCAAATCAACCTGAAACATGAACAACTATCTTAATCATAAAAAACAACGTAAGTAACAAAGCAAGATTTTAACCTGAATAATAGAAATTATTCTATGAATGCAACGAAGACACATAAAAGTACACAAAGGAGGTACTGGCACTCAGTTTGGGCCCAACCGCAAGAGCTACAACCTCCTAAGAAAGATCAAAGCTGGTGCAAAGTTGGATTCATCTTTATTGATCAAAAAATAATAGTTACATCCCAAAAACTGTCTACAAGAAAAAGCTCAAAAATGTGTTGATACAGGGCTGCACTAGAGTGCGAAAATAGACTAAAAAAATGACTAAAATCTAAATGAAAATTAACTAAAAGAACTAAGGCCCTAAGCCTTCTTATTTATACAAATGGGGACCTCCAACAGTCCTCCTAAAATCAAAGAACTCGGCTTCCTAGAACTGAAGATAACAACAGTCCTACTTGACTTGCTTGGCTGCCCTTTGGCTTTGTGCTCTGAGTTTTTGATGGAGAATTAGAGGTAAGGGCTCATAAATGAAGGGGGCACCTTCCTACAAATCCTCTCCCTTGTTCTTCCACGAATTTGGCTGCCAAGTGCTCATTAAACCTTTGATTTTGTCTCAAAATTGACCAAAAATCCGCATAAAGCACACATTAGACTTTTTGGCATAATGACTAACCCAATTCACTCTATTAGCATAAATATAATAAAAAACATCCAGTAAACTAATGAGAATGGTGGATTAAGTCGAAATAGGAGGCTAAATGAGCCCATATAGTTACCCATTTATGGGGCTCATCAATTGGATCCAATAATGAATATTTTACCATGATGACCACAAGTAAAATATTCTTTATGACCAACCACATAACCACCATAATTAAGATATTGGACCACTTCATTAGTCACAATCTCATTAACCAATTGAGTACCAAAGAAAATTTCATAAACCCATGACCAACCCAAGTAAAATAATCTTTATCACCAACCACATAACTACAGTAATTAAAATATTGGATGAATTCATTAGTCATAATCTCATTAACCAATGAATAATAGTGATTAATTGTAATTCCACACTCCATAGAGGCATGCACCCGTATGCTCTTGTGAATCATGTAGTGTTCTTGTGAAAACATTAGTAACAAGCTAGGTTGACATCAAGGACAACATACATGTATGTTCCTGTGAATCATGTAGTATTCTTGTGAAAACATTAGTAACAAGCTAGGTTGACATCAAGGACAACATACACCCATAATGCCAACATCATACTCCACCTCCATGCCTATTGTGCATGCTATTAGACTCAGTCAAAGAACTAGTCTAGCATAATAAATGAATGAAGTATCATGAGTTTAATCACTTCCCAAGAAACTGCTCCTCAAACCTTTGAATCCATGTCCACTCCTCCAGCTCAGTCATTGTCTACATTTCCACAATATTTACCTGAATTACAATTCATTGTAGCATTTACAAGAGAGGTGGCGAAAAGGGTTGTCACACACCTGTGATGAGATCCTTGGTATACTTAAGAATCATCTTGATCAAGCAAGTAGTGTGATTCATAAAAATCACCTATGCTAATGAGAAACACTTTCTCTTAGAATGCTTTTATTATGCTCATACTAGGTCTCAGTATCATAATATTTGTAACAACATTTATTTTGATATGTTATTAATTCATGAACATGAAAGAGAGAATTACAAAAGTTTTTTCACCAAACTTACTTTTCATGTGACGCAAAATGTCAAAATAAATCACCCATTAACTTTATGGAAATTTTCTTAATATTCAATTAAAAATTTGATATAAATAAATAATTATTATTTACATAATTATTATTAATATATAAAATAATAACATTGATAAAAATAAATTAACATGAATTTTTATTTTATTTATTTAAATTTACAATTTATTAGATACCAATATAGAACTATCTTAATCATGGATCTTCCAAGTGCTCAAAGGGATCAAATCTCTTGATAAGCAACCCTCTTTGTAGATTGCAAAACTTGAAAAAAGTTT